>BQKN01066068.1:159061-242597 GCA_022839385.1 Asparagus kiusianus
CCCCACCCACACACACACACATTTTTTCACTCTGCTGATGGAATATAGCTTGATGCTAAACTGTTGCAGAGAGTAAAGCCGGGATGAAATGACATACTGCTCCAAAAATTTTAGAAGATGGACAGGTCACACGATTCTCAGCACTCAGAGTCTGGTCCTTCTAATGCCTGCTGGTGGCCTACAGATTTCATGGAAAAGTTTGAGTCTGTTTCTTTGGTTACTGGTGATGAGAATCTGAGTAGTAGAGCATCGACCTGTGACACCGACAAACCAGAACTCGCATCACAGACTGCTTCACAGATTTTGTGGTCCACTGGAGCTTTGTCCACTCCAATACCTAATGGATTCTATTCTATCATTCCGGTAAGGGCATGATTTCTTTTCCCATTCAGATAGTTCCCATTCTTGGAAAGAAAGTAATGCACTGTTGTGGCTTCAATACTGCAGATTTCGTCTGATCCTTCTTATTTGAATCTGTGTAACCGGAAACAATAACTTGATATATGGTTTTTAATCGTCATGTAGTCGCACAATCTGGTATGAGCGAAGTTAGAGAGGCTTGGTGTTCCTCTACATTTATGTTTAAGTAAATGACTTGTTCACATTTTGACCCCTGACACTGATATATATGCATGCATGTGCGTGCGTGTGAGCGTGTATGTACTAGTGCACATGTTTGTAAGAGAGAGTGGTGTGCCCATGTTTATCATATATTTCCTTGCTTATTACATATATAACTCACTGCTCTCAATCTTGAAACTGCCTAATATCTGGTAAACAAAATTCCCAACCATTTCGTTTGATTTTACATGTGCTGTTAGAGCAATTCCTTCTAAGATGCCTCCCACATGAGATGTGATGCCATATGTTCTTTCCCTCATGAAACACTGGATTATTGGTAATTTGAATAGCAGCTTGATTATCATTTAGGAAAACCACAGTCCTTGTGTGTTTAAATACAAGCTTTCACTGTGCATTTGAGAAGCATTTCATTACATACCGTACTGCCCATTTCATGTTCTGGATATTGTGTCTTACTTGTCCATTATACTATGTTACCTCCAATAGACACAATGTACTTACTGGTTGATCTTGTATCATCATGCATCGTCCTCAACTCTGCATCAATTCCTTGATATATCCTTCTACGTGCATATTCATATGGTCCAGAGTATATACAATACGGTCTCCTGTGTAGTGATTCTTGTTGTTGATTTTATCTGAGGTGTCTCAAGGTGCAAACTGTAGCCTTCCAGTGACAAGTATGTGAAGCATAAGGATTCTACTAATTACACTTGCCTGATTACATGATATGAAACTACTTGGTGTAGTTGTTTTAATGTAATACAGTTTCCAACTAATCTATTAGACTACTATGATGATTAGCAAAATGCAATCTCGATGTATCTGCCTTATGTATGGCATAAGAGAATCCTGGAGCATCATTTAGCTTTCACCAAACAACCATTCTCACTCAAGGATACACTTTATCCTAGAAAACGAGTGTTATACTAAGTGGTAAAGAAAGTTGGGTTGGGATATTTGTTTGCACCTTACGAATTATGTTTTTCTGTAGGTTTGGTCTTAAGTTATAGATGAAAATTTCCAACTATTTATCAATATAGTAGAAAAGTTGTTTCATAGATTGTAGATTGTCACTTCGTTCAATGGTTTGCATTTATTTTAGTTAGTATTACCCAAATATATGAGTTATTGAAATCTCTAGCATCTTAGAGTGTGCAATATATTATCGTTTTAGTATTCTTCTGCTTCCTCCTTGTAGAGAACTGTGAAAGATGAATTTAAAGCTATGTTACCCGGGTACTTCTATAATGAAGCCGTACCTGTACCGGACACGTACCCGACACTTTCCCGTAGCCAAACTTCATGGACACTTCTTGAATATATGCATGCATTTATTATAACATGTACTCAATTATACGATATCTGTGTTAATTTAAAACAGTTGTCAAAGACTTCCTGGACATAGAGCTTACACTTCACATCCGTCTTTTAAAACTAATGAGATACGGGTCAGATTTGTTTCAGTCCATACCCAAGTTTAAAACTATATATTAATGGGTCGTTCAAATGTCTAGTAAAAAAAATGAGTAGTTTACAATTCACGATAATCAATATGATAAAAGAAACTCAAAAATGTGATTGGAATTTTAATTCTAATGACACATGAAGGGGAAAAGTTATCTTATGTACAATATTAATTCAATATATATATGTAGTCATGTCCCCGTACCCTACATTTTACAGTTTTGCCATGTCCCGTACCCGCACCCGTACCAGTACCCGTGTCTGTTTCCATGCAACTTAGATTTAAAGTATTAAGGGTTAATTACAGGAAACCCCCTAAACTATTGGGGAGTTGTAATAAATCCCCCTCAATTTTTTTATTACACTAAACCCCCTAAATTGTTTTATTTCACTAAATCTTATCTAAATTTTTTTATCTTTTAATACCCAAATTAGTACCATCAACTCTAACGTGTCAATGGTAAGAGCACATGATAAAAAAAGAAGACGCCCTTCTTAGTCCCAAAAATATATCCTTTTATTAAAAAGGGAAAATAGGTATTTTTTGGGACTAAGAGACTATTTTCATTATCTTTTTGGCACATGCTTCCTACATGAGATGCTGGAATCGATGGTGCTAATTTAGAGATAAAATTAGAAAATTTCACGTGAAATTTAGCATAAATTTTTTTCTTTTTTTAGCGGGGTGGGGGGGGGGGGGGTTATGTGCAATAACTGCTAAGTTCAAGGGGTTTAGTGTAATAGAAAAAGTTGAGGAGGGTTTACTGTAATTCTCCAAAAGTTCAGGGGGTTTTCTGTAAATTAACCCAAGTATTATTCTCATGCATGTCCAGTCTAAGCTTGCCATTTATTTTGATCCAATACTTTCTCCTTCCTCTTTGTGCTGGTTCTGTTTAATATTTTATTCTTTTATAAATTGTCATTCTGTCATTCTTCAGTGTAGCATCCACTTGGTACCAGTACATTTCTCCATAAAACAAAGTTGAGACAGTATTTTTGATGTTTTTAAAAGTTTACCGTGTATATATTATGCAGGACAAGAAACTCAAGGAGCTTTTTGACACCATTCCCTCTCCAGATGACCTTTGTTCTCTTGGTGCTGATGGGATTAAGGCTGACATTATTATTGTGGACACAGAGAAGGATAAGAAGCTTTCCATGTTGAAGCAATTGAGTGCTGCACTGGTTAAAGGCTCAAACACAAATCCTCCATTACTAATAAAAAAGATTGCTGGATTGGTGAGTTTTCTTTCTGTCATTTGACAATAGGGATTGCTTGAGTTTGATAATGGAGCTCATTACTTGAGTTTTAATATTTCATAGTTGTCTTTATTCTTTGTCCTTTTTGTTGTGCTTTTGAAAGGATATTGCCATTGCCTAATCTAGTTCTAGCTACTTAATCTGTTCTTTTTGTATATTTGTACGTCTAGGCCATATCCATGTATGGGAAAAAAAATATCACTACAGTTTTTTGGACAATATTCTCTCACTCTGCTCATAACTGGGATAGCAATCAGATGAGAGAGCATCCGTTTCTTCCCTAAGATGCACTATTCACCGCTGTTAAACCCTTGATGGAAGAGCTGTAACTGCATAACTTTAGATACATCCCTTAGATTAACCTTCAGCCCCATGGTTAATTTATGAATAGATGTTGGCCATTATCAACCATGTGAAAGAGAGGTGCAAATATCAAGGAGGTTACGAGCTATTTGAGGTTACAGACTATGATATCAGTTGTGTAATTCAAACCTCAGCCTGCTTGAGAGTTTGATCACCAGGAAAATTTGTGAAAATTTTCATTTATTTTCATTATTTTGGTGCTCCCGCATGCATGCTACTGCAGCTTGAATAGTAAGATCAAAGTGATGCTTTTCACGAAACTATGACATTGATCTCTTGTACTTTGTGACGCATAGCGAGTTTTGATTGAAGGTCCTAATTTCAGATACTTTTTGACAGTCGAAAGAACATATTAAATGCAATGTTTTAAAAGCTCTTGCCTAGGCCTAGACGGTACCTAGGCCGCTAGCCTAGGTCCTGGGAGCACTTAGGTCTAGGCGGTACCTTACGCGGACTGCACTACTTAGGTCTTGTCATGATTTCCTCCGTTGCTGCCTTCATTGTCCTCCATCCTCCTTTGATCTCCTTCATCTTCCTCCACCGACTACGAAAACCTCCTCCAGCTTCTCCAACCTTCAACAAATCTCATCCGCAATTACTTAAAGAAAAAAGAAACCTCACGAAGAGAAGAGACATATTAGGGTCGAACAGAAACAAATTGAATGATTACCTCGCTTATTAGACTATTTGTGTTTTTTCTATTGCTGATATTTGAACATTAGATTTCTGAAATTGGGATATTACGTGTCATTGACAATGACTTTATTGTGTTGGTGTTTCTTAGTATTTACCATTTAGTCAATTCATGCAGGATTGATTATGAATCTATGGTTTTTTTTTTGTAAGTTTCTATGAATTTAATGCATTTATTATCAATTATTGTAATTTAAAAAATAAAAAATTTAAAAACCACCTAGGTTCTGTCCAGGCTTTGTTATTTTTTTTTTGTAATTTTCTATGAATTTAATGCATTTATTATCAATTATTGTAATTAAAAAAATAAAATTTTTAAAAACCACCTAGGTTCTGTCTAGGCTTTAGGTGCCAGGTCTGCCGCCTAACGCTTTCTGTAACCTTGATTCAGTGTTTTACAATGATGCAATAAGTTCGTCATTTTTGTGACTATTAAGTCAATATGCACATTTACTGTTGGTCTCTGGTTGACATCCCTTTGTGAAAAACAAGCGATTAGAATGATAACTTTTGCATATTCTATTTATCAACCTATGTGGATGCAAAAAGTAACAGTAGCATAATTCACATTCCTCCATTTTACCTGTGTCTATAGTCACTTTCCATATTTCAGTTATGCATGCAATTACTTTAGCTATACACAACATAAAATTTTCCTTTCCTTTTATTATAAAGAAGGGATAGCACATGTAACTCACTATTCTTTCAATCTCATATATAATTATGGACACCTACACTGGCCAAATCTACCAGTTTATGTGCATGTTTATGGTTTTTGTATGCATAAACTAGGGTAAAACATGTTTATCCAGGCTGTCGTACATGTACCTATATTATGTAATATCTAGTCAGCAGCGTGTAAACACATATATTCCTATAAATGGAAAATATGTACAAATCTTGTTTTGTATGCTTATTGTCTATTTGCTGCTTGATTTGTTAACTCAAACTCCAGGTCTTTGACTTTTATAAACGCCCAAATCCAGAGTCAAGTCCTGCAAAAGCTGAAGCTGAGGATATGTCTCATTCCATGGAAAACCGAGGCATCCAACTTCTGGGGCAGATAAGGCATGGATCATGCCGGCCTCGTGCAATTTTGTTCAAGGTTCTTGCAGATTCTGTAGGGCTCGAGAGCAAGCTCATGGTGGTAATGTGTCATTCTTTTAGGATAACAGTTATCGAGGTCAATTGTTTATTATCATTTATCAATAATTGATCACTCGAAGGAAATAGATACAAAGTAGAGTTTTCTTTTCTTGTAATTGAAGGTAACATCTATTCGTGCAGCCCTTATACTGTCATTTAACCTGCAGGGACTACCCAGTGATGGTTCCTTTGAGTGTGCAGACTCATACAAGCATATGTCTGTAGTAGTTGTTTTGAACTCAGTAGAACTACTAGTTGATCTTATGCGTTTTCCTGGACAACTAATTCCTTTCTCAACGAAGGCTATCTTCATATCTCATATATCAGCAGCAGGAGAGAGCGATTCTGCAGAGAATGATTCCTGTGATTCTCCCCTTGAGCCCAATAGTCCATTATGTGGTGTTTCTGATAGAATTGATGGAGAAGGGTATGTGACTGCATCAGAGGTCCGCTATGAAGTGTGATTCAATTGTTGAAGTGCTTCTTGATTCAGTTTTTGTCTATTATTAATTTATTTTTCTTTCTGATGTAGCAGTCCAGAGCAAGACGAGAACCTCCAGTCTTTGCATCAGCGGAGATTTGATGCATCGTCTAATATTTCTGGTCCAGCAATGCGTAACACTATTCTAAGATCATCAACTTTCTCTGAAGGGAGGTTAAGGTATTCTTACTGGTTCAGTTTCCAGATGATCGACTTCATTTACTCATTTTTTTTATTATAACTTCTGTCAATAGCTTATTGTTGTTATTATTGTTATTGGTTGTATCTTGTTATGCTTCTATTCTCTTGTTGCTGTTATATTTCTATTTCTCTTTATTTCCTCAATGTTAGAGTTGATTTTCAAGCTAAGTCTACGACTGTTTTCTCTACTTTCCGTCAATTTGTTGTTGTTTTCTTCGCTGGCCCTTAATGTAATATATTTGATTTGGAACTTGATTAGTGCATCATATAGCGAGCCCAATATTGCCAATGCTTTTTGGAGACGTAGCAGGAGGAAAGCGATTGCTGAACAGCAACGCACGGCTAGTTCAAGGTTTTCTTTAAATTTTTTTTGTTAATTTATTCATTTTGTTTGTTATTGAGTAACCTCTGAATGGTTTATATAAATGTGTTCTTTGGATCTGGCATGCTTGGTGTTCCCTTACTGTTTTCCCTTAAAAGTATTGTGGTTTAGAATACGAGATTTTAGAGTAATATTACTGTTTGTTCACCGGCGGAGTGGGGAGTCACCTCATCCCCCAACCCCCACGCCCCCCCCCCCCCCAAAAAAAAAAAAAAAAAAACACGCCGCAAAAGGAAAAAAATCCACACAAATAAAAGAAGAAGAAAAGAAGCTCCACCTTTAGCACACGTAACTGCTGATCGAAAAACGGGAGATAACTCTTAACATATTGTTAGTTATAAGAGAATGAGATATTCTAATATCCTAGTTTTTTCAAATATTGCATGTTACCCTCTACTCACGCGTGTCCATTTTCCTCGTAGCTCAGGAGTCATGACATATGGGAAAAACTACCAATAGAATTTTAAACAATCGACTACTTGTTTAATTTATCCCTTTGTTTATGAACTTGTAAAGTTTGCACTGAGTTTGCACGTTACAATTTTGATTACTGTTTAGTAACCTATATCTAATCAGATGATTTTTATACTATTAGCAATGATGCAATTGTACAGCATCGGAAAAAGGCGAAGTCATGGTGTTAGTTGCAAATATCATTTGCAAACTTGATGTCAATTTTTTTGGGAGCTGGTTGTATTAACTCTGACTACACTTTTGGAGTTCAAAATGTTCTATTCTTTTTTAAAAAACATTTTCTTTATAATATCTGGTAGGGATTTTTGAGTTTGAGACGCTTCCCTTTCTTTAAACTTGATATTATTGAATGTGATTATTGATAATTTTAGTATTTTTTTAAAGAGCCCCTCTAATTCCTGGCTGCGCCACTGTGTTTGTTCATGCAGTCCAGAGCATCCTCTATCCAGAGCACGTGGACGGTCCATGCTGAGTGGTGACAGACAGTCATTTAGAGATTATGCAGATGGTGTGGCTGTATCAAGGTTCTTATGCTGCATTTATTCATTTGGATATTTTATCATAACACGGTTTCTGTGTCTAACTTGTTACTATATTTTCATGAAGTTTAAGTACTCTTAGCTAAGAAAACACCATCATACCTTTAAAAAAAAAAGAGTTTTTACAATTTGTTTTGTAAGTTTGTCCTTTCTTGCAAGTATCATGCCATGGAGCATATGTCAACTTATGCATGCCTTTATGAGAAACCAAGTTCAAATAAAATATTATGCTTTTGCCCAGGGAAATTGTGGCCATACAAAAATATAATGTGCTAAGATCCAAATTCAGTTGATGTCTTTTTGATTAATATGTGAACTTGCAGCATCTCTTTTGGCATTTTATATCTGCAAGTATTCGGTATATTTTGTTATTTGATTTCCTCGGTTGGGCTCTCTTCCACGAGCCATGCTGACACTTAAAACTGCCAAACTCTAGCCAGAGAAGAATGTTGGAAGAAGAAGAAGAATGATATTTTGAAGTAAGAATTTTCACAAAACTTCATCAGTCTGATCTATGGGTTTAAAGGGAAGAGGTATTATAGTGAAGGCATGTCATGACAAGGATTGATACAGTTGTAAGTCCTCAAGCTGTTGGGTAGTTGCAACTGTCTGCCCACATGGTAACATCCTAACATATCAATTAACCCCCTTCGTCCACACGGAAAGATCGGAAGAAATGTCTTGACACTTGTGCATAAAAGTTCTCCTGGCAGTGCAAAATTACAGGGCAAAAGAGAAAACACCAAATAAAGTAGAATCTCAGCCGGAAGTGTCACTCCTCCATCGCATACCCATTTGGTCAATGAAAATTCTCAATTAAGTGCTGAATTGATTCCGTACATGGAGCTTTCAGTGTGCTCCAACTCAGGATTCAACCTATTATGTGCAGGATTTAGCCCATTATGCACTGTTCAGCAACACCCAGTTCAGTATAGACCGTGCACGTGCGCCACAACCCAGCCCATTATGCAGTATCCACAGCAGACTCTCCAATGTGAACTCTCAGCATCCTCTCACCCTAATTTTACAGGAAGTTTAAGCTATGTCCGAAAGGCATCCTCCAAGTGTCCAAAATTAAAATATTGATTAGGTATTTTTCCTGCATGTATGAGTAAGTGTCAAGTCAAATGTCAGAGGAGTGTCTGAGAAATTGTTGGAGTGTGACAACTGGTGTTATCATGGTTACAACTTTATAGAGGCACCCATTCTGTAGCACTTGATTGTGTTTGATTATGGAGTTTTTCAGGTTCTTTTCTTATGCTAGCTACCACTAAACCTTGTGTTAGTTGGAACTGTTATATACTCGGACTTATTGTGCATATCCTTTGCGGACAGTAGTAAGTGAGTTCATCTTGTTTGTTTAGTATTTGAATGAAAATTAACATAAACAAGATGTTTCAATGAATTATTAAAATCATGTTTTTAGCCACTTGATATGATGTTTAGGTTGTAGATGGTAAAGTACTTGCAAATGTTGTAAACCACTTGTGAGTATTGGATGTTCATGATACATTTTCACTGTAATGGCTAATTTGCTTGTATAATAGTCCTTGTCGACGTATTAGTATGGTACATACAAACAGATGAATGGCACACGTCTAAATATTGAGAAGACATCTAAATCCAAGTATTTTCTAATGAACTAGCGATACATGTTCCATTTATGTTTCCCAGGACCGTGTTGTTTCTTTATTCATTTATATAAAGGATCTATTAATTTATATCACTAAACTTTCTGATTTAATTCTAAATAAATATATTCTTGCATGTAATATTTAGGTGTTACATTCTTTTGCAGGTCTGATGGAGGATCAACATCTGATGTTCGACGGATACGAAGAAGAAGCATTAGCATCACGCCTGAAATTGGTGATGATATTGTCAGGTTGATTTTTTTTAATCTTTTTCATTTTTGTTTTAGCTACTCTATGGTAAGGTCTACAGTATTTTCAGGTTAATTTCACATAAACCTCCTTAACTGCAGGGGGTGTTGCACATAACCCCCTTGAACTTTGTTTATATCACATAGCCCCCTAGATCTTTGGGGTGTCTCACAAAATCCCCCCTAAACTTTAAACTTTTCTCACTGGAACCTCATACATGTAGTTTGCAAATAACTAAATTTTTCTCAAGAGAAAAAAAATCTAAACTTTTGGAGAGAGGGTATGTCACCTATAAATGACAAGTGACAGTTTTAAAATTTTTTTGTCAACGACATTTTAGTTATTAGCAAATACATGCAGGGGGGGATCACGTGAGATAAGGTTAAAATTCAGGGGCATTGTGAGGCACCCCAAAATTTGGGTGAGTTTAAGTAAGATAAATAAAGTTTAGAAGGTTTATGTGCGACAGCCCCTATAGTTCGGGGGGTTATGTGAAATTAACTTGTATTTTCCACCCTCTATAGCCACTCTTGCTGTCTCAATTTCTTCTTAAATTTTGTAAACTTGAATTCACTCATTTTTCCTATTGACTCCTTGAACTGATTTTCTCCAAAGGTCCCTTTTTTATCAGAATTACTTTTAAGTTTGTTTCCCCTATCCTTGTTAATAGAAAATGCACATGTATTTCTAGATTACTTATTTGTTGATATAATTTTGGTATATGCTATCATGCATATTGTTAGAATAATATAAAACTATAATTCTCGATCCTCACCATAACTTTAGAGTTTTGGTATAATGGTCAGAGGGACTTAATTTAAGATGGTATCAGAGCAACTCAGGTTCAAATCTCACCGGTCACATATTTAAAGCAGATTTTCTAAAGATTGACATCGCTAAGAGCTTCAACCTGCGGGGGCATGTTAAAATTAATATAAAACTATAATCCTTGACCATCACCATAACTTTGGAGTTTTGGTGCAATGGTCAAAGGGACTTAATTTAAGACATATGATCATTATGAATATGCATTCTTATATGTGGATATTGTTTTCTCGTAATATTATTCAAAAATAGATAATTAATAGGTCCCATACTTCCTGATGAAAGAAAATATTCAATAGTCATAAATAATCACGTGTACGGACTTAACAAGTTGATTGCTAATTTTGAAAGGATGCAATTGAACCTGAATGGAGAAAGGTTATTGTATCTGACATGAACTCTGGGATAAACATTTTGTGTTGTTCTTGTTATATTGTATTACTATTCCATGCGATTACCAGCTTAAAGTGACATATGCAGACCTTTATTAAGTTTTTATTTGGCTTTGACTAGGTTATTCTATATATATATATATATATATATATATATATATATATATATATATATCAGTGTTTTCAAAGGCGTGCGCCTCATTGCGCCTCATGCGCCTTACGATGCGGGGCGGTAACGAAACGCCCCACATCTGATGCAACAACGTCTTTTGCGCATCGCGTACATCCTTACTTTGTGTAGGGTGCATATTGTACATATCCTCATATAGTTTTATTTGTTAATATTTCAATCGAGTCTTTATACTTGATATTCCATATCCCAAAAAGCAAAATAAATCCATTAGGTCTTTTTAATAGCCTTCAATTGAGGACAATTACTAATCCTTTGCTTGGATATTAATCTTGATTTAACATTTGATTTAAAAATTTATAAATTTTGCTACTATGTTAGGTGTTAGTATTACAAATTAAGGTATTATATTATGATTTTGTAGTAAGATATTATTTATCATTATATTTTTCATGTAAATTCTAAAAATATGTTCTTTCACGCTTGATTACATATATTAAAAAATTATGTGTGCGGTGTGCGCCTTGCATCACTTAGGCGTGCGCATCGCGTTGCGCCTTGCGCATGTGCGCGTAAAGATGCTTTGCGCCCCGCATTGCGCTTCGCGCGTTGACAACACTGATATATATATATATATATATATATACATATATATATATATATATATATATATATATATATATATATATATATATATATATATATAGAGAGAGAGAGAGAGAGAGAGAGAGAGTAATGTATATCCTTGTCATATGAGAGGGTTCCCTCGTATAACAATGATGTGTCCCATCTCTTCCAAGTAAATAAAGCTGGAGGGAGAAACCCTCATAATCCCACTTGCATGTGATTGCCCCACCATTGTATACGAAGGAATTCCCTCATATGACATATAATACCCATTAATCTTTATATATATATATATATATATATATATATATATATATATATATATATAGCATGAGTTCATGTAACAATATACAGGCTAAAGATTTGTCATAGGTTTTGTATAAAAGATATGATGTTGTCAAACTTTGTGCTAAATAATGTTTGAGTTTGAGACTTATGTAAATAAAACTAACACAATAACAAGTTACAATCTTGATCTGTGCTGAAAAGTCTGGAATTTTGTTGGATTCGTAACTAAGATATTGACTTACCGAGAACTAGATTATAGGTTAGAAGTTAGAGTGGGAAAAAGTTTAGCATGAGCAACAATACTCAATATTTGTTAATAACTCTCCAAAAGCTCACGCAGACATTAACTATCTTTGATTATTGCTCCCAGGAGTATTGTTCCTTTTTAAAATCTATCTTTTATATTTTGACCCTTTCCAGAGAACTCAGTTCTTTTGTGCTCCTTTGCTTAGTCTGCAACCTTCCTTTTTCTCTTGTATAGCCATGACCTGAAGTCTGCAACCTTCCTTTTTCTCTTGTATAGCCATGACCTTCAGGTCTTTTCCTCGTCTCCCAAATAACTGGTCTCAGTCTTATGAAGCCTTCTCTATACGTCCTGCATTGCAATGTCCTCCTTTTTCTTTTCCCTACTCTTCTTCCTTCTTCTTCTTCTTCTTCTTCTCCTTCTTCTTCTTTTTCCTTTTTCTCCCGTTCAATGCAGACCCAACACCCAAGTGCAGCCATTTCCAGGTCTACAAGCCCATACCATCACTTGCACTATCTCTGCCTTATATTGCTTCCTGTTACAGTCAACCCATTCCCATCTTTTTACTTTTCTTAAATTCTTCTGTTTTACGGACAAAGTTTCAAAAGAGACCTATTTGAACTTTTATTTGCAAAAAGCAACCCGTTTTGAACTTATTTTTAAAAACCGACTTGGTTTCAGCCCTGTCGCTGAAACCAGGTCGGTTTCTGAAATTTTTTTTACGAAACTTCACGGGAGTTGAACTCCCGTGAAGTTTAGCAGATTTTAAAATTTAAAAAAAAAACTTCACGGGAGTTCAACTCCCGTGAAGTTTTATTTCCCCAATTCTTGCTCCTCTTAATAAGCCACTCTCCGTTTCGTCCATTTCAATAACCTCCCCACGCCCGCGAACCTCCTCAAAAGATCGATCTCAGCTCTCACCGCTTCGTCTCGCTCCTCTCACGAGGCAGAACGGCTCTCTCCCTCGCTCGATCCCAAATCCGATGAAGAAACCCCGCGGGGATGTTGCCAGCGTTCCGCTCTCGAGATTCGGCATCTTGGTCGCGCAACTCGAGTCCATCGCCGCCTCCGCTCGTTAGCAGCCTCCCGATCCCCTCCTCTGCTATGATCTCCTCTCCGAACTCGTCGTCACCATCGAAGACAAGCCTAAGGCATGATCTCCCCTCCTTTGCTTCGATCCCCTCACTTTGCTTCGATCTCCTCTCCGAGCTGAGTTGTTCTTCTTTCTTTTCTTAATTTCTTTTCTAAGAAGCTGGGTAAGTTAATTTGGGACTATCCAAAAGGCATGAGACTAAAGAATTTCAAACGGGCAAAGTGATGAGCTTAGGTTTTCTTGAATTTGAGGTGATAACAGAGGACAGGGAAGAGGCAGGTGATGAAGGAACAGGGAGAAGATCCATGGCCAAATTTTGGGAAAATAGCAACGGAGAGTTGAACTCCCGTGAGTAATAAAACTTCACGAGAGTTGAACTCCCGGTGAAGTTTTTAAGGAATTAAACTCCACGGGAGTTCAACTCCCGTGGAGTTTAAAAATCTGTTAAACTTCACGGGAGTTCAACTCCCGTGAAGTTTCGTAAAAAAACTTTCAGAAACCGACCTGGTTTCAGCGAACCAGGTCGGTTTTTAAAAATAAGTTCAAAACGGGTCGTTTTTTGCAAATAAAAGTTCAAATAGGTCTCTTTTGAGAATTTGTCCTCTGTTTTACCCTTCTAATTCACACTGCATTTATATGGTTCTCTTCAGATTGAACGTATAACAGAACGCACATTGTTCTCAGACTGTAAATATTTCTCTATGTTACCAATATATTGAACAACATATATTGGCAATTAGTGTCTGATACTTGATCTTCTGGAAAAGTAATAATTGTTCTGGTTTTCATTGTAGAAGCGAGAAGAAATATGTGATTATGGTAATTCTTGTATGAAAACTTTGCAAAATAAAATAAATTTATCAGTGTCGATTTGTATATTTTGTGAAATTGAAATAAGGACAAATTTTCAAAATAGACCCATTTAAAAACTTATTTGCAAAAAATGACCTATTTTGAAAATAATTGTTATTTTCGACCCAGTTTCAGTTAGGTGGCTGAAATTGGGTCGAAAATGACGAAAAAACATAAAAAACTTCACGAGACAGGTGGCTGAAACTGGGTCGAAAATGACGAAAAAACATTAAACACTTCACGGAATTTGAACTGAGTTGAAAATGGCGAAAAAACATCAAAAACTTCACGGTATTTCAAATCCCGTGAAGTTTAAGCCCCCATTTGTGTGTTGATTAGGGAAGCCAAAGCTTCACGAGACTTAAAATCCCGTGAAGCTTCGTGAAACTTCAGGTTAAATTCTAGAGAGCATCGCTCTCTGGAATTTAGCCTGCAATCCCATGAAGTTGTAGGTTTCAAAAAACATGCACAGAATGTGTGCATATTTTTTATATACATGAAAAAATTTCACAATAATATACATGAATATTTTCGCCTCATTCACAACAATATACATAAAATTTCCGCCTCATTCACAATAATATACATGAATCAAACAATACACACGAAAATCACATATATAGTGAATTACAACAATTCATAAAATACAGCCATGAATCAAACAATAAACACGAAAATCACATATATAAGCAATAATCGATCCACATAAGTAACAAATTTGAACAATCTAATCATATCGTTCTTGAAATTCATAATCATACTGTTAAATTTCACATACATCCCAAAAGTCCTCTCATTCCTCTCCCTCTCTTACCCCTTCCCCTTACTCCCCCCCGCCCCTGTCCTCTCTGTTCATGCTGATGAGCCTCGATGATCCGAGTATCTAGTTGTGTATGAGGTTGAGAAGTGCAGGTTCTATCAACATGCGCGTGCTATGGGAAGTGCCGGCTCCATCGTCACGCGTCGCTCTTTGACCTGTCCTACATCTTCGCGTGTACACTTGACCAAATTAGCGTGACCTGTCCTCACATCCTTCAAACTCGTTGACATGATTTTTATGGAACACGTTTGCTATTCTTTGTTTGATCCTATTGAAGATCCCTAACACTGTTGGATCCTGAATGTCATTGATATGCTCATTTATATCAGCCTCAATCTCATCAAAAGCATTGATTTGCTATTTAATCAATATATACACAACTTAGCAAATGATATCTTAATAAAAAAAGAATTGTCGTTTTAATTTAGTTTAAAAACTTGCATAATCTCTCTCGATCATGACACTAGGGATGTATCTATCGGTGGGCGTGGTACGTATCCAGTTGCTGGCTGTGGGTCGCATCCTATCCATATGCGTGTGATATTCCAATACCAATACATATACACGATATAACAATCAGCTGGAATTCTCTCATTTTGTATGAAATTCCATCTATTATTCCACATGTCTATGTAGGCCGCACGGTATATGGCTCAGTCCGTACGATGCGATGTTATTTGTCGCTTATGATCGATTTGCTCAACAGGATCCGACACATGTTGAGAGCAAAAATTACCGTAACACACGATCTGGGACATGCATTTCTACAATCTTCCTACATATCAACAGGATTCTCACTCTCCACAAAGCATCGCTATCTCTACAGATAGGTGCAAGAGTATGCATATCGAGATCTGGTGGAGAATAGGGCGTCCTCATAAACTAAAATTTAACAAAAAAAACTTTTATCAGTATCTACAGGAAAATAAAAATATTCATAATGACTTGAGTTTATATTTACCTGTTTGTGTTGGAGGTCATCAAGCTCATTTCGATAAAACTCTATATGTTTAGTCGCTGTTTTGTATTTAGAGTACCTCACGTTATACCTATTTGGCATAAAAATATATGAGAACAAATTCAATATGAATAAAATTTATGTATAATTATACTTGTATCCCAATGGAAACCGGCCTTGTAAATCACGGTGCACATGCAAAGTAGGTCGTTCAATATGAATGTGTTCTCATGACCAAACCTGCATTAATGTCATGCATCCATTGAATTCTTTATTTTTAGCATCAAGGAGACTCTGTCTAGTTCTCTATAAAGGTATGTTAAGATCGGTATGTTCAGACTTTGTCTAGTTCTCTATAAAGGTATGTTAAGATCGTACTACCCCATTATAGAATACCGCATACATCAAAATCCTCGAGTAGCAGCAGCCATCGTGCATGTATAAGATTCTTACTCGCATCAGAAAATAACATACACCCTATCTGTGTAACATATAAGCACGAGAGTAATACTGAATCGTCTCATCCGTAGCATCAACTGGTATATCTCCCATAAATATCGATCAAAGTCACAATAGCTTCATCGCACCACTCAAATTAGGAACCTGCCCAAGAAGCCTCTCACATACTTCGGTCTAATTATGGTCATCGGTGCTTGTAACAACTGGGCCATCAATGTGGAGCCCAAGTATGATAGCTACATCCTGAAGTGTAATGGTACATTCTTATATGCATATGAAAGGTGTTGGTTTTCGGTCTTCACCTCTCAATCAGTGCACTGATAAGGGCACAGTCAAGCCTAATATACCTCACCGATGAACACTCCCAAAACCCGACCCGAGTCACTAATTCTAGTACTCAATCATCTTCCATTTTCAGCCCGAGTGACTTTGGGAATGGTCCACTATGTTGATTTCTGCTTCGGGCTGTACTTAATCAAAATTGATAAAATTTATTGAGAAATTTTAAAACTAGCGCAAAAAATAAAAAATATATATACAACATTTTTACCTGTCCCAAGCCAATCTTATGTGAATGATGATTTGTGTGAAGGTATAATACGTTAGGTTGCGTCGATCCCGGATTCATAATGGATATCTCTGAGATTAAAATACAATATGTTAGATTTTTCAGTTGAATGACTTAATCATATGTATTTTTGATACCCAACATTAAGTAAAGAATACATCCAGCATAGAAAAAAAAAACAAGAATAGAACATGCATAACGATTGTCATATATTCAAGATTCAAAATAAAAGGTTATATATTACAAAAACGATTAACACATAGGAACAAAGATTAAAAATAAAAGGTTATATATTACAAAAATCATAAGTGATATATTCCATACAACTGTCCCCGGATAATCAACGACTAAGCCTAGTTGGACAACTGCTTATGTTGTGGCCCGGTTGATCACACTTACTACACTTATTTTTCCTCCCGATTCATTCTCGATCGTCATCCATATTATTTCTAATTCGTACGGAACGAGGTTACCTAGCTGATCTTTTATACAAAGGAGGTAATATCCGTGGCCCACCTTGTGTCCAATATCGACTATCATATGGTGGACGAAAACACTCTTTGTACGTTTGTTGATAGTTATAAGTTGAATACCAATTTGCGACGAATGTATAATGTGAAATCCTCATACCACCCTGTAGATCCGAGCAAGCGGCGACAATATGGGAACAAGGAAGCCATTGTAATTATGGTATATTGCAAGTGCCTGAACAAATGTGATCCACTAGCATATTAACTTTGTAAGAGTAACTTTTCCTATGTGATATTCCCTCAATAACCTCCCATTCATTAAAATTGTATCTAACGACACGAAATGATCGAGCCTGCACAATTCGATCCGCTAATATGCCTTCAACCTTCGGCATCAGCTCTGACGGGATATTTACACTAAGTGCGTCATCTGAGGAAGAATTTATTAAGTCTGTAAAATATTTTTGCAACTAATGATTGTATTGCCATACCACGTGTTCCCCTAAGCACACCATTGAAACTCTCAGAAGTGTTAGTAGTCATCATACAAAATTGTTTCCCGCCATCTTCACAAAAAGCTCACTTATCAACATTATTCGGGCACAAACTAGTCTCGATCCAATCATGTGCAGCTCGTGAAATGAACTTAAATCCTCTCGCGTAGTTGCTCATAAACTAATTTTTCCGTTGCGCATCTAGCTTGCCAAAGAAGATCTTGAAGCTGCATTTGTCCATGCTACCTCTTGAAGTTATCCTTAATATATTGCAAACAATAGCGATGTTGATGTGGCGACGAAAAATATCATTGGAGTGTTATTGGAATTCCTTTCATCCTATCAGATATGAATGTAATCAACCACGTTCGCACACTAGGGATATAATATCTAATGCATGTAAAAAATAAGACCCAATTTTTCGTATTTTCAACATCAACCACTGCAAGGGCCAAATGAAATAAACCGATATTTACGTCTACTCCGGTTGCAATAAGCAAAACGTCTTTATATTTACCGTACAAGTAGGTGCCGTCAATGCTAAGAAGGGGAATATCTGAATCCCTCGATGCAAGGTCCAAATGCCCAAAATACACTTATGAACCGACTATCTCTGCTATCAGCTCCGCAGGTACCGTCGTGAGTCTCCCGTAGGGCTTCCTGTGCTTCTGTCGTTGAGAGACATCGAAGCACCATGTCGTCGTACGATCTTCAATACAATGCCTTTATTGTTGTATCGTAGTAGAATCTCGGTGGCCGTCTACGAATAGAATCTCGTTCTTTAACGTCTTCAGATAGTATACCGTACAAGACGTAGTCGAAGCGCTAATCTCTTGATGATACTTCGTACACTATCCCCAGATTTTTTTTTGAGTGCTTCAAAATAATAAGATCTCATAAGATTTGTCCCAATCTTCGAATATTTTTATCATCGCATTCCTCCGAACATTCCAATACTTGTTGTATGATACATCCAAAGTGGTCACTTTATGCACTAAAAGACGAATATTCTTTGGTCTTAGATCAAAATCCTTCTTTAGTTTAGGCATAATCAATCGACATATAAAAGAGGCGGATGCGTGTTTATGATTCATCTCTAATCGAGGATTGGTATATGTGTGAAGGTTGTTGTACTATGTTATTTTAAATTGCTCGTCTACTCTTACACCCAAACATGAATTAAACTTCCAATGACATTTTACATTGCCGTCGTGGTGCCCATCACTATCTTCTTCATCCATATTTTTACGGTGAAACAAACTACATTATAGCTTGTTGCATTATTTTTTACCTGCCTAAACTTGTATTTTTTTGGATGGCCCACAAACGAAGCGCATGAATCAATTTCTCATTGTTGTCAAATAGATCGTCCTTTTTGAATGAGAAGTCCTTGTCTTGTGTATCATCAACTACATTAGTACCGATAGGAATACTTTTTATTATGGAGTTATCAATCCATTCTTCTTTATGAAGTTCATCGGACGGCGGATCCTCTAACACGACATACTCGTTGTTAGAGTAACATATATCAATATATTAGTTGTCCCCTTCATCACGATATATTAAACACGTCATGCTATTGATTTGTATGCCATCCCTTTCATCATCCCCCTCGGGTTCGACACTTGCATTATCATATTCTATCGTCATTCCTGTGAAAGACATTATATCTTGATGGGGAGCTGTGTCATTGAAGGTATTTGAAGTGCCCACAAGCGAAGGACCGCTCAAGTATTATAACTGTGTCCATTCTATATCATTTTGCGGAGATAAAAAGCTGGCGGAGTTAACTTCAAGGTCCTCCAACATACGAGAGTATACTCCATCGTAATTCACCGATTTCCCAAATTTTTGTGATGCTTTTCAATAAATAATTTCACTGAATGATTCTCGTCATGTAATATTCCAATAAGACCCATATCGTAGTCATTTGAGATTTGAATGTTGCTTGTTCTGTTTTCCGTAACAGGATAATTACAAATAACATTGAGGTGATACTCACATGGATTGGTTAATGTAAGTTTGTGTAAGTCATTAACCAATTCATCGAAAGTACATGATTTTGATATAAACGACGACTTCGTCACACCTTCATATACGGGCATATTATTCTTGAGATAGTTAATCTTTCCATCATATGGACAAAGAATTACGATTCGATCGTTCATCGTTACCTCTGAAGAGTAAAAAAAATCCAAATCAACAGTACGAAAAACACAAAAAATATTACTTACCATTAAATCCTCTAATATCGATTTTAGACATCCATAATTTTAACCAAATGTCAAACCTTTATAATACACTAACTTTTACAATTGTCGATAATTATCCCTCTTAACTTCATACACAAATATCTTTATTTTTCTTCACCAAAATTCATAAATATTTTAAAATTTATTTCACAATCTAATTTTAAACAATTTATTAGCATGAAATAGTGAGAATATGTAAAAAATTAGGAGATTTTTTTTAAAGATTTACCTAAAATTTATCGATGTCCTAATTTCCGGTGAACTCCGGTGGTGACGACAGTGGGATTGACGAACGCTTGTGGACAATGCGGCGGCGACGACAATAGTGGCAGCGGGGGGCGGCGGTATAAAAGGTTGAGGATTTGAAGGAGCCAATAGAGAGGGCTACAATTATCGGGTAAACGTGATAAGAAATCGCGTGGGCCTTATATAGGCACTGCCCTAACTCCACGTGGAGTTGCAGGCTAAATTCCAGATAGCGATTTACGGGACTAAAAATCCCGTGAAGCTTTGGCTTCCTTAATCAACACACTAATGGGGGGCTTAAACTACATGTGATTTGAAATCCCGTGAAGTTTTTGATGTTTTTTCGCCATTTTCGTTTCAGTTTCAGCCAGTTTCAGCCAACTAGCTGAAACTGAGTCGAAAATGACAATTATTTTTAAAATAGGTCGTTTTTTGAAAATAAGTTTGTAAATGGGTCTATTTGGAAAAATTGTCCTTGAAATAATATCTATTTTTTAAAGAATTCCATGTTAAAAATGGATTAACTTAATTTTGCTTTTACTTAAAATTTGTCATATTGATGTTCTCAGGGCTGTCCGAGCTATGAATGAAACATTGAAGAAAAATCGTCTCTTAAGTGATCATGGTGATGAAAGTCCTAGTTCATATTCTCCAAATGAGAAGAACTCAAGTGATCCAGCAAAACATGTATGTTTCTTATGTCAACTTCTTATTAAAGTCATCAGAATCGACAGTTATGATAATGGAAACTAATCATATTAATGTATCATGCACTCAGTACATCAATTTGCACATGTATATGTGTGCATGTTTATGAGTAATGTAACTAATGTTAGATATGCATGCTGTCTTTAGTTAACCAAATCCTGCTTAAAGAAGTTTACAGTTTAAGCTTAGTCTTGATTTGTGATTATCTTATACATCATGTGTTGAAATTCTCCTGCCTATGAATGCATAATTTTCATAATAAAAAAATTCACAATATTGTAGTTTTTTTGACTCGTGATTTATTGGATATATCCAAGAACACCAAATCTTTGATAAAATTTTCTAAAGTATATATAGTGATTGTCGATTAGGATTTGCGTTTCTCATATCCCATTGCCCTTTCCCCAGAACACTGATTAAATATGTAATCTTTAAAAATCTAATTTCTTATTAAAAATTGATTCTGAATATCTTATTACTAAAAAGGAAGGCTCTATGCCTAACCTGCCTACTAGCAGCAAAATACGGAACAAAAAGGGGGATTAGAATAGCCACTAAATGCACCCGTTAAGCAAAGGATAAGAATATGGTTAATTGGGCTAGGAGGAGTGAAAGTAGGCCTAGTAGCTTGGTCGGAAGCAATTAAGAAGGATATGGTAATTGTTAACTTAATAGAGGTCGGAGGAGATATCACTTAATAAAACAAAATGGAAGAATATGATACACATAGCTAGTCCCAAAAATTTAGGATAAAGGCTTTGTTGTTGCTATTTATTGTAAATGATATAATTTACAGGTGATTTGTAGTCCTTAATTGGAAAGTGAATTATCTACTTCATTTCCATTACCTGCTGTAACTCCGCCAGATGGTCCCGCTTTATTTATACTACCGGTACTACGTGTCCCACGCTAGGATAAAGGAGGAGGGTTGCATTAGGTAGCCAACTTTTAGCATAAATTACAATTGGATCTATATGATAATAGTCCTAAAGATAGTCAACATAAATTTTGGATAAAGACGTTGTTGTTGCAGTATTTCCGTTACCTGCTGGATTGGGCGGATTTTGTTTATAAGCTACATCTATTTGATAGGAAGCAATCTCCCATGCAGTTTTGCTTAGCATAATTTTGATATTAATATTCTCAAAACGTTTAATTATTGTTGATTTGAGAAATACACTGGAAATTAAATTCCTTGTGGTTGTATGTTGCTTCCATGGTTGCCACTTTATGTTTCCTTGCTAAGAGTTTTACCTTGGGCAAAGTCTGATAAATCAGAAAAATTTAATCTTGTTTAACTTCCATTGCTTCAGCTTGTACTGTACTGGACTTCACATTTGGGGTAGACGAGTCAGCCATGAATTGGCTTGTGTGATCTTTCACTGTTACTTCCCTCATCTTGGTGATTTTCACTAAAATTTTTGTTTGGTATTTAAAATCAGATAAGTTTTAGGGTTCTAAGAAGATACCTTAGTACATGTTCCCAGACATTTAGTATTTCATGATGATACTTCGTTGTGCCATTAAGCTCCGCTTATTTCAAATTCTTTACTGTAGGAAATTTCCAAGCCTCTGAAACACCATTCCTATTTCAATGGACACATCTACATATCACAAAGTACATGGCCAATGACATCCTCTCATATTAATGCATCAGCTGATGTTCCCAAGTAACCAAGCAACTAATTTACTATTGTGAATAAATATCAAGCAACTTCTGTTTATCAGTTTATCTAATGGCCTTTTGCATTTGCTTTCCTTTTCTATTCAGATGTCTGTAAAGTGAAATTTGATCAAGATGTTGCATTTTTTGGCATTTAAGTATGCTTGAAACTTTAAATTAGTTCCAATCTATTAATGTGTAAGTTATATCTAAATGGTTTCAGGATGATGTGGCTGGATGTATATCTGGTACATTTAGCAGAAAGCTAACAAATTCAACTCAGAAGGCAATATCATTGCCCTCATCACCCCATGATAGGGGTCAGACTTCTGAGAGAAGTGGAGCTTCTGATTTTCTTCAAGAAGATATGATGTCAACATGGAACAAAGTGTTGCAGTCTTCTGCATTCCTAAACAAGCCCTTGTTACCTTTTGAAGAATGGAACATAAGTTTCTCCGAGTTAACTGTCGGGACGCGTGTAGGGATAGGCAAGTTCTCCTACTGTCTTTCATTTCATTCTCACTACCTATGTCATGTAGGTGGTTAGTTTGTTTTATTTTTTTACTAGTACTCATCACATAGCACGCCTGCAACCTACTTACGTCTCTAGTTTGTTTAGTTATATATTGATAATATGACTTACAAATTTAGTCAGCACATGCTTGCACACAAAGGCGGAATCATGTATGTGTTAACAAAATCATAAAAAAATAATTAAAGAACATCACTTATGTATGATTTGATCTGAAGCTTTTCCCTGTGAGTATGCTCTGCAAGTGCACCAGCCTTCAGCCTAATCCCTGGTCAGGAGAAGCGTGGGACCTTAGTTAGGTTTAGGAGTTGAAGGCTAATCCCTGGTCAGGAGAAGCGTGGAACCTTTATTAGGTTTAGGAGTCCATCAACATGAGAAAGCTCTCTTTCAGAAAAAGGTTTAAAACTTTTGATGACTTTCACATGTCATGGCTGTGTCATATTTTTAGGCCATCCTGGTGAACTGGGCAGCCTAGTTTCCGATGTGAGACAAATACCAAAACCTGTTAATGACTAATGGTCATTCTGCATAAATTTAATTAATTAATTGATAATATTAGTTTAATGGTAAAATTATTATCTAAACATTGTCACCTTAAGGGGGTGTTAGTCAATTGAGACATTTTCATGTAAAATGGGATAATTGTTAAAGTGGAATAACTTTTCGCTAGTAGGATATTTTAGTGGGATAAATAGGAACAATTTTGTGAAGCGGGATATTTTGATAAAATAACGTGGGATAAATTTTTATAATCATGAAATATATATTTAAGCATTTTGAAGATATAAATATTATTTATGTATTTTAAACTTACTATTATTAATTGATAATTACTTACAAGAATGTTTTTTACTATTAAATAATTTTTTGTTAGACTATAAGATATTGACAGTTATTATTATAATGATGGTCTAATGATGGTGATAACCATAATAGGAAAGAAGTAAAGAAAAAATAAAATAAAAAAATAAAAAATAACAAAATAAATACGAGTTCTAGTTTTTTACTACTTAGTTCCAAGCTAAAACTTGGAATAATTTGAGAGACTAGAACTCTCATTTTTATATAGAAAAATAAAAAAGGTGGGATAATTTTGTACCATTATCCCAATTCTAGTTTTGTTAGAGTTCTACTTGACTAACACTGTAAAAATTTGTTCTGGTTTTAGTTCTATGTTTTGTTCTGGTTTTAGTTCTATGTGACTAACACCTTAAAAATTTATCCCACAGATTATCCCAATTCCAATTTTAAGTTCTAGGTGACTAATCCCCCTAAAAGTATTTACCATGATATGAGGCATTTATATTAAAACGTTACCTTTACATGGACTTATTTCCATGCATAATGATATGAGGCCTTGAAAGTTTTGTTGAAGTGACCTAGTTGCCATATTATTCGATCCTAAAGGACCCATTGCACCATGAACTAAGAGCCCTTTGAAATATTGTATTGAGAAAACGAATATAATAAATGATATTTTTAAAACGGTTGTCAAGCCAATAGTGGATAGTACTATCAGAATATAAAATAATAACCCTCAACTCTTACCATAACTTCGGAGTTTTCGTGCAATGGTTAGGGAATTTCACGCCACAAATTTAAAGTGGATTTTCTAAAAATTGACACCGATGTGTGAGCCCAGGTTTCAACCTATAAAAAGGATGCTCAACCTGCAGGGGCATGTTAAATATAAAAAAATAACCATCACCACAACTTTGGAGTTTTGGTGTAATTGTTAGGGACTTCTAGAAGTACTTTATTATTCCCTTGGGAAACTTGTGGTGATCAATATGAGCATGCTGGGTTTCCATTTAGAGATCCATTATTTCTTAGATGCACTGAGGTGGCCCTACAATTTTCTGGTTCTTTTGATAATTAACAAGATTTGCAGTGATAAGTATACTTAAATAACAAAGTTGAAACACATAAAAGATTATGGGAGAAGCATCCATGCAGACACCTGGATGGATATTTTGGAGTAAAAGATTATAAGCATTTTTCTCGACCCCCTACAAGGAGTCAAGTCAAGGGTTTTTACCTTCTAACTTAGTCTGTGCTTATTTATTTATTTATTCCTTTATGGGTTTTCAAGAGTGGGAGGTCTCATTCATTTGGTTATCTTAACTCACTTATTAAGGACATTTTTATGTTTGTTAGTAAGTTAGAGTAGTGATTGTTTCTCATCTTCAGGTTTTTTCGGGGAGGTTTTCCGAGGCATATGGAATGGTACGGATGTTGCGATCAAAGTTTTTCTTGAACAGGATTTAACCACTGAGAACATTGAAGACTTCTGCAATGAAATATACATACTGAGGTATTACTTATTACCATTAGAAACATTATTTTGTATTTCTTTCTTTACATCCTTCTGCTGATTTTTTTTTAAATAACTTTTCAGCCGCCTTCGACATCCAAATGGTATTCGTCTATTCGTCTTCATCCAACTTAAACCTAAGTTCATCTATCTGACTTTTTTAGTGTCTTATTGATTCAATGAAGTTCTTTGCCACGTCATTATCTTTTCTCTAGGTATGAACATAATTAAATGTTAACTGTTTGGTGCAGTTATCTTATTCCTCGGCGCATGCATTACACCTCCTCACTTGTCAATGGTGACTGAGTACATGGAAATGGGCTCTTTATATTATCTGATACATATGAGCGGGCAGAAAAAGAAGCTCAGTTGGCGGAGAAGATTGAAAATGCTACGTGATATCTGCAGGTAAATATCATTACATTTATACCTTTTCCTCTACATATTCATATTTACCTTCCACCTTTTTCTTGCTCGTTCCTCATTTTCTTTTTCTCTATTGGTGGTGACATTTCTAAATTTGGACCACCAGACTATAGAGCTATTGTTATTATAGTCTACTTACTTTTGATAGAGATAATTATAATACAATTACTTAGCAGAATTTATTCCTATATTTGCATTCATTATGGGCATGTAGTGATTTTCTCGCATTAAAATCCCAATTATATGTATTCTCCATATGCTTGGCATATTATGTCTGATCTATGTGCTGGCACGTGGAAGTAATTTTACTAGGTCAAGCGGCATACATGGTTCAAACTTCTACCAGGTGTTGACCTGAAGCTTTCTATTACAAACTGGTAATTATGGACAAGAGTTGATTTAATGTAAAACCTAAGAGTAGCAACTACTAAATGAGCGTGGAGACTATGATTTTTGCATTGAGAAATTGAACCTGCAAATTCCTCTATGCTATATAAAAGAACTTTTATTGGAATGGGGGGGTGACAAATTCTGGTACAAGGAATTGCATTTATCTCATAAGGAACAATATGAATCAAACACAGGCTCAGAGTTGCGATAACGTGATATAGCAGCCTTTAGTGGCTCTATAGGCAATTTCAGTTATCAAATAGCAACTTACTGGTGAAAGAATCTAATATTTGTAGGTTTCCGTCCGAGCAAAAGTATTCATAGGGTGTTTATGCCCTTTATTAAACATCGGGCAATTGTTTCGGGTTTTGCCCATCAGACTTTGCTGCCAATGATTTTAAATAATGTACTTGTTACAGTATAAACTTATAAGCCTCACCTCACCATGAGGCACATATTTAAGATGGATTTTGAAAAAAATGGAGTTTGGTGTAGTGGAAGGGAAAGTTGGTGTCGGAGGAACTTACATTCAGATCCCATCAGGCACACATTTAAGTCGGATTGAAAGAAAGGTACCACTTTGTAAAATAGCCAGGTATCTGTCCATATGGGAAGGACGCTCAACGTAAGAGGCTATGTTAGAGTATAATATTATAAACCTCAAACCGTACCAGACTTTTGTAGTTTTGGTGTATTGAAGGAACTTTAAGAGTAGTAATGTTAGACTTTTCCGCACTAAGCCTTGACTGTATCTGATTGATAACTTGCATACTTGAAGGGACCATTTCATTCAATCACTATATAAGAAAACAATTTTGGTTATCTTAACTGTTTTTTTTTCTGTGGAGATAAGGTCATCATATTCTTTTATCTGTAAAGTACTATCTGGAAAAACTGTCATACTTATATATATTGAATCAGAATATCATCGACAACTTACCGACAATTTTCTATTGAATCAAAATATCATCGACAGCTTACCGACAGTTGTATGTTGTTTCCAACTTCCCAAAGAGCCAAAATGAGTTTAATGTGTATGTGAGTTTCAATCACCAAAACTCAAACTTATGCTTTTGGCAAGAATTACCTTCTCCTCTCAACAACTGCCTCACACGTGGACTTTTGGTGAAATTTACATTATAAGTGATTATACCCATCTTCAGAATTTAAAAACACGTGAAGGTACTGGTGGGAGCTGCAACCTGATTAATCATGTAGGATTTGTATTTCAAACATCAGTTCTTTTATCTATCTGATGCCTTTAATGCACCTGCATGTAAGCTGGTCGGATTCCATAATTCACTTGCTGACATATTCTTGTCTCTATCATGGATTATGGAAGGGTCGTCTGGTTTGCTTAACTATTGATCTACTCAATTTCAATTGGAGTTTTTCATACTATGTTATTGAATGAAATCTTAAAAGCTTTCAGCACTATCTATTCTCATGAGTAGCTTTTGTGTTATGTACAATCACATAGTATATTTGAGAGAGAAGAATATGATGGATAACAATATCTGGTCATTTGGTCAACCAATATCTTCTAATCAACTTAGAGTATTCATCCAACTTATCTAAATTGAAGCAAAATTTATCATTTTTCCTTTTGAAGTGTATACTCATTGCTGTTTATGCAAATTGCGGGGTGCAATCTATAAGCATAAGAAATCCTGTTGTGCATAAGAATTCAAACTCTTAATGTGCGCATGTCAATAGAGTAAAAAATTACATCTTATGATTTCGCTAATCTTAGCTTGGTAATGGACAATCAGATGCCAACCTCTACCCCTTCACTTACCTTCTCATTCATCCATTAGTTGCCATACACTTTTGAGAACTGTTGAGAAAGATTTCCCCCGTCTTTTAGTGTTTGCGGAAGGAGTGTTCATAAAATACCTTAGGAAAAGTTTCACCATCGGTTATGATTGCCTGACAACTAAAACAATCTTCCTCATTCTGAAGAACACCGAGGCAAAATTTTTGGATATTTTCCAGTATTACTCTATAATTTTGTTCAACTAATAATTTTTACAAATTCCTACTTATTATCCTAGAATTATGCATAGTTATATGAAGATTAATGCAGACCAAGGCGGGGGCTCCTATCCGAAAGTAAAAGGCTCTCGAATGTGTCACCTTTGATGCCAATCCGCATTGGATTGGAAGTACCGAGGTTCTTGGTATTGTGAACTTTGGCGGTTATCCGAATCTGATGATATGATCGAGATCTGAAAGGGGAAGTGGGTAGATTTTAAGTCTTTGATTACTTTCCAGAGTCGTTCAGATATGTTGGGGAGCTAATTGAACCTCAAGCCATGTTGTAAGGCCTTGGCGGAGCTTCATCAGAGGAGAGGAATCGGTGACAGCTTGGCGGGGTGATATTGTAACTCATTGGAGGCCGATCAGAGGAATTTCGAGGTTGCCAATACTAGATATGATTGCGATAACTCATCGGGGATACGTTGTGTGCATGAAGGAGTGCTCCTCAATATAGACAGTCGCCGATGAGGTGTGAGTAGTGCAGGGGTTTACTGTTCAACGGGCATGGTACTCTGATTTTAGAGTTCTAGGGTTTTTCGGTTATTTTTCTTGAGTTGGATGTTGTGGATTCTTTTGGAGGGATTGATCGAGAAGGATAATTGGAAGGAAAGAGGGTTTTGATAGATACTAGGCCTCACACCCAAGGGCTTCACACTCTGAAAGGACAATTCACGTGTCAAAAAACAAGTAAATCAGAACTCTCATAACTCAATATATTTATTAATCAGTGCTATTCTCATGGAGAATTATGTCTTATTTTTAGAAAAGAAGCATCTAAATATTTAAGGAAGCAAATTAAAATTATAATCAATTCTAAACCTAACATAACGAAAAGATGCAATTAAATAAAATCTTAACTAAACTAGAAGGAGATCTCAAAAGCAAATCCTAAGGAAATCCTAACTAACAAAAGAAGCTTACATAGAATAAAATAAAATCCTACAAAAAAGTTAGAGAGCCTAGTAAATTCTAATTTCATCAAATGGATGGTTCACTGTTGAGTTATTTAGATAGAGTAAGTTAATTAGTCAATATTGTAAGAATCTATTTGTAAGAGTGCACTAATATAAAAGGGGTACCTCTCTATGAGAGAACTAGCCCTAATTTTCACCCCAAATTTCTACATGGTATCAGAGCTGGGTGACGTCTCTTCTATTTTTTTCTTTCACATAGTGGAGGCTGAAGAATTGAAGAGGAGAAGAAGACGGCTCCTCCACTTCTAAGATCTCCAGCTTCTGAGGTCCGATCGGTGACGCCCGCCTTTTCGTCGCCGCGGTTCGTCGTCGCAGCATCGATCTTGGTGGATCTCTAGCTTCGCGTGGCTGCCTAGAAGAGAAGAGGAGAAGAAGGTCTTGAAGAAGACAACGACTACTCGGCGAAGGCTGCTCAGTGAACCGCTCGAAGACGACGACTCGAAGACGACAGCGGCTTCTCGGCGGAGGAATTGCAGCTACTCAAGCAGTTCGACCAGGCTTGGAACGTGTACGATGTCCTCAACTACCTGCAAGCTAGGGGTGAGCACGGTTCGGTTCGGGTCGGTTTTTACCAAAATTTGAACAACCGATCCGAACCACCTACAATTCAAAACCGAACCGAACCATTGCAAATCGGTTCGGTACGGTTCGGTTCGGTTTGTTCGGTTCTAACCTCATCAAGTATAACTTCACTTTATTTATCTTTTATATATTCTTATTACCCTATGCTAGCATGTATTTATTTTTTAACTTCACTTCAATTTATTATTCTTGCTCATGTATGTATACTGTTTTTAAGTGAAGTAACTTGTCCTTTTGGATTAAATACTAGACTCTGACGTTGTAATTTTTTAGTAACGGACTTGCTTTATCTTTGTGCAGCAAGCTTTGACTTTGGTCTTTGTGGAGACAAAAAAAGGAGCTGACTCATTAGAACATTGGTTATGTATGAATTAATTTCCTGCAACTGCTATTCATGGTGATCGAACACAGCAGTAAACCCACAAATCAAAGGCACAAATATAACTTGCCCTAAGAGTTTATATCCAGACATCCAAGCAAATAAACATAGCAGCAAGTTGTCAACATTGATTTTTTGAAAGCAATCAGAAAGCTAGGTTGCCTTTGTTCATATAACATCATGAAATAAACTGTAATGAATATAGAAGCAAGTGGGAAGTAGAGTTAAAGTTTACATAGTAACATTTTATCCTAAGATGTATCATAGAAGACATGACTAACATGATAACATAGGTTACATCACTAACATGAAAACTGTAAATAGAAGAGACAAATCACAGAAGACATCACTAACATGAAAACTGTAAATAGAAGTTCTTGCAACGAGCCGAGATCCTGCAGTAAGCAATCCCTTGGTCAATAGATGTTCTTCAATTAACCCCCCCCCCCCCCCTCAAAAAGAAATATGATAAGCAACAATACATGGTTATAAGAACTAGGGATGAAGAGTAAAGTTATAAGCAACAATTATGATAAGCAAGAATTATTACCCGTGTTCTTCTATGAAAGATCTTACAAATCCGTGATTGTCGATTCAATTGAAAGCTTGCCCAAATTTGAAAGACAAACAAATAAATAGTTAATAAAGAATCAAATCATTTAACATACAAAAACATAAATGATAAATACCTATGTCTAACTTCTCAAGAGCATCCAAATCTTCTTCAAAGCAAATTTTGCTTGAACCCGGCGTAGTTAACAAGTTTCGAAGCCAATCAGAAGTGCATACTAGGCTTTGTACCATTCTCGGAGTCAATGAGCTCCTAAATGGATCAAGTACTCGGTCACCTGTACTAAATGCAGACTCAGAAGCAACTGTAGAGATTGGAATAGCCAATACATTACGAACCATCCGAGAGAGAATTGGGAACCTTGCACTATTAACTTTCCAATAAGCTAAAATATCAAAGTTACTTTGATCGGCTTCAACATCCTCGCTTAGAAATTTTTCCCACTCTGATTTTGCTTCAACACTTCCTTTTGCGGCTTTCAACCTTTTAAACTGACTTCTTACATCGGTTATTTGATTAACATCATCACTGTCAATATTATTAGATGAAGCACCAATTGATTGCTCACTTGCATTTATTTCAGTTCCATATTTAATCTTGTAGTCATTGAATAATGCAAATGCGGCATCTTTGATGAATTTTAACTTATCAACACTTTCTTTCTCACCGTATGTAAGCTCAAGAATAAAAGTCGCAGAATCTTCTTTATTTCGTGGATCTAGAAGTGCTGCAATGTAAATCAACATGTTCGTCTTCTCCCAACTTTCCCAATACTTCTCATATTTATCTGTCATTCTATTAGCAATTCTAGCATATGCTGCATCATCAGACAATCTCTATTTTTACAAATCACAAGCAACATTACCAATTTCTTAAAGAAAAAAATTACTTGTCACATATGAGGAACCTGAAATAAGTAATGTTAGCTTGTAAAATTTTTCAGGCAAATTGCATAACCTTCTCACATTAACCCAATCATCCTCTAATGGCATTCCATGAGCTCCATTTCCCTTATTTAGTTCAAATCTAAAGAAGGGATCCTCCTCACCATATCTTTCAAAAGCTTTTTCATATTTTTGAGCAATGTCCATTAAAACTTTCATGTCTTAAAATCAGTTCCTCCATTCATGAAAGTTGTTGATATATCCCCAGATTCTGAAGTTAATTTAAAATTGACACCTCAATGCATTGAAATTGATATAAAGTCCTCCATTTCTCATAAATTATGTTGAATTTATCCATCAAATTGCTTCTTTTACCCTAGATTGCAGAAGATGATTTCAAAAAAAACTTAAGAGTTGAAGGATCTAATAGGGATTAACAATTCGAAATAATAATTCTAATAGAAGAGTAAATATTAGAAAACTGCCTTAACTTTGGATGATAATCAGAAAACCCCCCTTAGATTTTTGAGGCAATTATGATTAGCAAGTTTCAATAAAAAAAAATCCACAACAAAAACGAAAATAATCAAATCCATAGATGAATCGTTCGAATTGGGATCTTTGTTCTGATTAAAAGAGTTGGATTCATGGTTTCGAGATCCATTACTAGCATCATGATAAAAACAAAAATAAAATATATTAGAATTGAAGGAAGCTTGAAGAAGAGCAAAAGAGATCACTGAGATGTTATACCTCGGCCTCGGCGACGGTGATGGGTGCGGATGTCCCCCCCAAAGCCGGAGATACATCTTGAGCCTGATCCTGAGCCGGAGACATATCCATAAAGAATCGAAGACTGCGGAGCGCTCGCGGCGCGGGTGGCGGCTGTCGGCTGAGGAGAGTGAGAGAGAGTGAGAGAGGTAGACCGCGGCTGTCGGTTGAGGAGAGAGAGAGTGAGAGAGGCGGACCGCGGCTGTCGGCTGTCGTAGCCTCGCAGGTGGCGGGCCTGACGGCTGTCGGCTGTCGGCTGAGGTCCTGAGGAGAGCGAAAGAGAGAGATTAAGGGAGAGTGGCGGCTGGGACTGAGAGTGAGAGGAAATGAGGAGGTTAGGGCAACTTGAGTCTTGAGGGTTGGGTACGGGTAAACGGGTAGGGTTTGAGGTAGGGGAATATATTCGGTTCATCGGTTGGTTCGGGTCAGGTCGGTTTGAAAAATTATCAACCCGACCCGAACTGTCTTATTCATAAAACCGCTTTTTTCGGGTCGGTTCGGTCGGTTTTTTCAATTTGAACCGAACCGTGCTCACCCCTACTGCAAGCCCTCGTGGAGAAGTCGCAGATTGTCCAGATCCTGGAGAGGGAGAAGGAAGGGCTGGAGCAGTTCACTATGATCGCAGGGCTAAGCTCAAGACGAAGACGACGGAGACAGTCGGGGTTAGGGCTTTGGATTCCTTCTGATGTCGAGGCCGTTGGATTCTCTGTTTGGGGTTTCTTTTGTTGCTGAAAGAGAGGGGAATCAACTGTTGGCTCTTTGGATCGTTCTGTTTGGGTTTCTTTTGTTGCTGAGAGAGAGGGGAGTCAACTTTGGGGTTTCTTTTTTTTAAAGGGCAGTCAACTATGAAGATGAGAACACCTGTGACAAGTCAAGAATTGAAGGAGATCCTTGAGGGGGTGGTTAGGGTATTTCAGACCAAACTAGAGGAGAATCCTAATAGGTCAGCCGTGGCCGTACCGGAGTCGTCGTTAGTAATGCAGAGGGTAAAGTTGCTGCCTAATGATATCAAGCTTGAGGGGACAAGAAACTATCTGAGTTGGTCTCGGAGGGTATTGTTGAATCTTCGAATCAAAGGACTTGAAAAATATGTGAAGGGGGAGTGCACTGAGCCGGAGAATAAGGCGAGTGTTGAGTGGAACACATGGAGTAACACTAATTCTCTGATAGTTTCTTGGCTGTTGACTTCTGTGTCTCCAACTATAGCTGGGACGGTGGAGTCTATCTCAAGTGAAGCTGATGTCTGGAAGACATTAGAGGGGATGTACTCTGGAGCTGGGAGTGTGATGATGATGATGGAAGTTAACGAGAAGATTGATGATACCACACAAGGGGAGAAGGCAGTCCACCAGTATGCAACAGAGCTACGTCACTTATGGACGAATTTGGATCATTATGATCCGTTATCACTACAAAACCCAGCAGATGTTCTTTTGGGGAGGCAGTACCTTGAGCGCAGACGTATGGCTCGCTTTCTCAAGGGCCTGAACCCAAAGTTTGAAGGAAGGAGGGCAGCAATGTGTCACATGTCATCTCTCTCCTCATGGGATGAGATTATTGCATCGATGGAACAAGAAGAGATCAGACAGAAGGTGATGACAGGTGAGACCTCACATGCTGTTCGTTCGGCATTGGTGGTTCCAGATGCTCACATCAGAGATGATAGAGAGTGCTATAATTATGGAAAGAAAGGGTATCTTAGCTACAATTACCCCCAGCCTTGCAACACTGGTGGCAATCGAGGGGGTAGAGGACAGAGACGTGGCCGTGCAGATCGAGGAGGTAGGGGACGTGAAGGTCGAGGAGTTGCTCACTTAGCTGTGGCAGAGGAGTCCCAGACTACTATTGGGATGACTGAAGCTGAAATAACAGAGTTAGAGGAACTACGTCTGTTCAAGCTTCAGGCTGAGAGTTCAAAGGGCAAGGGACAAGTCACTCAGGATCTGGATAATACTACATGCTTTGGTAACTTTGTTGGTTATGCTCATGCGAACAAAGGTACACAGGTTTAGGCACTTGCATCCACCAAAACTCATGTTGATTGGATCATAGACTCAGATGCATCTAGGCATGTCACAGGAGCATCTAGTGAGTTTGCATTATATTATCCGAGTAAGTATATGCATCCTGAGATAGTTCAGACTGCTGATGGGACATCCCAACCTATCAGGGGTACTGGCTCGGTCCATTGCACTTCATCTGTTATCTTGTCATCTGTATTGCATGTTCCTTCATTTCTAGTTAACTTACTCTCTGTTAGCTCTCTCATTGATCAGTTAAATTGCACTGTGTTATTTGATCAGGATATGTGTGTCTTTCAGGAGAAAGAAACGGGGAGGAGGATTGGGAATGGTATCAGGTGTGACGGCCTTTGGTACTTGGATAGGGAGACTGCAATGATTGTTGCTGCTGTTAGCGAAGGGCCAGAGGCAGAAGCGATGCTTTAACATTGTCGGTTAGGGTATTTATCTTTTGATAGTTTGAATAGGTTAGAACCTGAGATAATGAAGAAAGTGGATAGAAAAGAGTTATGTTGTAATGTTTGTGAACTTGGAAAACATACTCGTTCTACTTATAGAATGATTGGTCTTCGAAGTTTTGAACCATTTGCACTTGTCCATTCTGATGTTTGGGGACTATGTACTACTACCTCTATTAGTGGTTTTAGATGGTTTGTTACTTTCATTGATTGTTATTCACGTATGGTCTGGATATACATGATGAAGCAGAAATCTGATGTTTACAAATGTTTTTAAGATTTCTCGGCCTATGTGAAGACACAGTTTGGAGTGCAGGTGAAGATTCTTCGAACAGATAATGGGACTGAGTATGTCAACAAGGAGTTTGCGGCTTTCATCTCTAGTCAGGGAATCCTTCATCAAACCACATGTTCAGATACCCCTGCTCAGAATGGGGTGGCTGAACGTAAGAGTAGACATTTACTGGAAGTGACACGATCATTGATGTTGACAATGAATGTGCCTAAGTTTTTATGGAGTGAGGTTGTTATGTCAGCAACTTATTTGATCAATAGGATGTCATCAAGAGTATTAGGAATGAAGATACCATGTAAGATGCTCTTGGGCTCGAATGTTTTTGTTGTTCCACCAAGAGTGTTTGGATGCACATGTTATGTGAGAAATCACAGATTGATGGTGAGTAAACTGGATCCGCAAGCAGTTAAATGTATCTTTGTTGGCTACTCATCAAGCCAAAAAGGATACAAGTGTTGGTGTCCCACTGAAAGAATGTTGTTTGTCAGTATGGATGTAACTTTTCGGGAGTTTGAACCTTTTTATGGGGAGAATACGGAGTTGAGTTCCTTATTTGGAGATGACTCTACTGATGCTAGTAGAGAGGGGGAGAATGAGGATGACATCGTGGTTGGGATGATTCCATGTCCTCTTGAGTCACCGAGTAGTGATGGTACACCGTCGAGTAGTGGTGACGACTCAGGAGTTGACAGTTAAGGTCAGGGGAGCTGAGAGTATACACGAGGAGACAGAAACAGCAGCATGAGCCGCCTCCTTTTCCTATGACAATACCCACAAATGCTGATCTCCTAAGTCTCTCCTCTCCAGTGACTTCCTCATCTTCTCCAACTGAGTCGATAGGTAACGAGTTCTTTCCTGATACTTCTAATACTCCTGTCTTACCCTGCAGAACCTCCAGAGTCGATGTTGAAAAACCTCCAGCTAAGTTTGGTAGTTGGGATACTGACATTACGAATTACATTTCATATGCATCAATTCCACCTGCATATAAGTCATTCATTGCATCATTGCATTTAGTGTCTGTACCTAACAACTGGTAGGTTGTTAAGCAAGATCCTAGGTGGTTGAGTGCCATGCAAGAGGAACTTCAAGCCTCGAAGAAGAATGATACATGGGAGCTGGTACCTTTGCCAGCTAGGAAGCGTACTGTTGGATGTAAGTGTGTGTGTATACGGTTAAGCAAACTCCAGAGGACAAGATAGACAGATACAAGACCGGATTGGTTGCTAAAGGCTACAGTCAAACGTATGACATTGACGCGACATTTGCTCCAGTAGCAAAAATGAGTACTGTTAGAGTGTTGGTATCATGTGCTGTCAACTTCAAGTGGCCACTACATCAGCTAGATGTCAAAAATGCCTTTTTGCATGGAGATCTCCAGGAGGAGGTGTATATGGAGATTCCATCAGGCTTTGCTACTTCTCAAGTAGCTGAGAAGGTGTGCAAGTTGAAAAAGTCTTTGTATGGGTTAAAACGGTCTCCGAGGCCATGGTTTGACAAATTCAGATTGGCAGTCTGTGGTATGGGGTACAAGCAGTGTAATGGGGATCATACTGTATTTTACAGGCACTCCAAAACTCGTATCACTATTTTGGCGGTCTATGTTGATGATATTATAATCACTGGAGATGATGCTGAAGAAATCCTACGGTTGAAGAAGAAATTAGGAGAGGAATTTGAAGTTAAAGATCTGGGGCAGTTGAAGTACTTCCTCGGAATTAAAATTACAAGGTCACGAAAGGGTATAGTACTTTCTCAGCGGAAGTATGCTCTGGATCTCCTCTCAGAGATAGGGATGTTGGGGTGCAGAGTTGCATCTACTCCTATCGAGCAGAATCATAAGATGTATGCCGAGGATGGTGACCCAGTGAGTAAAGAGCAATATCAAAGATTAGTTGGATGACTTATATATCTATGCAATACGAGACCTGATATTACTCATGCCATGAGTGTAGTGAGTAGATATATGCATGATCCCAGAGAGCAGCATATGGAGGCAGTTCGCAGAATTCTTAGATATATTAAGGGAAGCCCAGAAAAGGGGTTGTGGTTCAAAAGTTCTGGACATCTGAGAATTGAAGTCTATTGTGATGCTGATTGGGCGGGTTGTGTGGATGATCGTAGGTCCACTATAGGCTATTGTGTATTTGTTGGAGGCAATCTCGTATCTTGGCATAGCAAGAAGCAAGATGTGGTGGCTAGGTCTACAGCTGAGGCCGAGTACAGGGCTATAGCAGTTAGTCTGTGCGAGTTGATGTGGGTCAAAAACATATTATCTAAGCTGCGCTTGCTTAGAAGAGACTCCTTACAACTTTGGTGTGACAATAAATCGGTGATTAATATTGCAAACAATCCAGTTCAGCATGATCGCACCAAACATGTGGAGATTGATCGGTTCTTTATCAAGGTGCAACTGAATAGAGGAGCTCTGACTTTGAGTTATGTGAAATCAGAAGAGCAGTTAGCTGATTGTTTAACAAAAGGATTAAATTCTAGAGAGTATGATATCTTTTGTAACAAGATGGGGATGATTGATATCTATCGCCCATCTTGAGGGGGAGTATTGAGTTATTTAGATAGAGTAAGTTAATTAGTCAATGTTGTAAGGATCTATTTGTAAGAGTGCACTAATAGAGAGAACTAACCCTAATTTTCACCCCAAATTTCTACATTCACGATCGTTCTTCACCAAAGATTATGTGGTAAAGTTCCATTTAACTTTAGGTTGATCATCAAAAGAAAAATCTTACTATGAGGAGACGAGATTAGTTATTGATAATCCTGTCATTCTTCACATAAGATTCACACCAGAAAGTTCATGATCAATCATTCTAATGGATTATCTTCTGAAGTATATCATAGATTTACTTTCAGTTCGAGCGCCAATATTTTCCCCCTTTGATGAATGTTTCTGTTTAGGTTCCAGAGACAAATAATCAGATGACATCGTAAAATTGTTTTTTCCCCTCCTTTTATTCTGTCATACGTACTTATACTGTGTGAACCTGCTGTACTAGGCAATGGATGTGATTTTGCATCAGAGATTTTATGGGATAATTTTGAATTTAGATATATCATGTTCATACGCAGACAACAGCTCTTTGGTCTTAATGCTTCTTGCAGCATATGGCATATAAGTTGATTTATTTTATGAGTATCTAAACGTTCTCTCTGTGATCCAGGGGTCTAATGTGCATTCATCGGATGAAAATTGTCCATCGCGATCTAAAAAGTGCGAACTGCCTTGTAAATAAACACTGGACTGTTAAGATATGTGATTTTGGACTTTCACGGGTTATTACAGATGACCCCTTGAGTGATAACTCCTCAGCAGGCACTCCTGAATGGATGGCACCTGAACTAATTCGCAACGAGCCATTCACTGAGAAATGTGATATTTTCAGTCTTGGTGTCATAATGTGGGAGCTCTGCACTCTAAATAGGCCATGGGAAGGTGTACCACCAGTTCAAGTAAGTCATTTCTCTATGCTTTTTGTACAACATCCATCACTTAGCCTCAAATAAGAAACATGTACTGAAAGGATCCTTTGTTCCCTTCTGTTCATAGGTTGTATATGCTGTGGCTAATGAGGGATCACGGTTAGAGATCCCTGAAGGGCCCCTTGGCAAGCTGATCTCAGGTATTATTTTCTAGGATTATTTATATTTCGTTACCCAGTTGGGTATGGTATAGTTGCACAAGTGACCCTGGGGTTTATGCGTCTACATGAAATACCCAGAGATTACTGATTGAGATTATATAGGTAACCCTAACGAAAGTAAGTTTAGGAGTTACTCAGGGTTACTTGTCTGATTTTAGTAAGTAATCTTAGGTTTATCTGTGTAGATACACAACCCTCAGGGTCACCCTTGTAATTACATCATGCTACAGGGTAATGGCATTAAACAATTCTATTTTCTAGCAGAATTGGGGGCAATAAAAAATTTGCTTCTGAAGTTATTGCATTCAGGCTTACTTATTGCATTACTTTCATAGATTGTTGGGCAGAACCCAATGAACGGCCAAGCTGCCAAGAGATCCTCACTCGCTTGCTTGACTGTGAGTACACTCTCTGCTGATTTTACCATTAATTCATGTATGTACAGAAGTTTTAGAGACATGGACCTTTTACCAGCTTGAGCTGTAAATTAGTTTCTACTTGAGAGTAAAACATGTTTTTGCCCCTCATTCTCTTTAGTTGCCACAGCAATCAGAATTTGTGATCTTTCTCAATGTTTCTATGTATAAGTGAAATGCTACGCTGTACCTTCCGTATGATTCCAGAAAAATAATAAAAGATGATGCAATCTCCAATCACTATTTTAATAACCCGAAGCTTTGTTCTGTAACTCAAGGCTCTAGACACTCACCTTTGAATATGCAGAAAAGTAGGAGTGTACTTTGAAGATATATTTGTATATAATATAAGATCCTTGAAATGGAAGGCTGCTGTATTTATTCAGCTAAGGGGCTGTTCGTTTGGCAAAAAAAACTGGGAAATCAAATAATAGGAAACCTATTTCCTATTATAATTATTTTGAAGTTGTTTGGTTGGCTTAAAAAAGAAGAAAATTATAGAATAGGAGATTAGATGAGATGAGTTGTCACCTTATTATTGGATGATGTGAGTGATTTTTTAAAAAACTTGTTTTGAGGTTGTTTGGTTGGTTAAAAAAATAAGGAAATGAATTGGAGGTATATTATTGGATGATGTTTTGAGGTTGTTTGTGTTTGGTTCGTTTTTAAAAATAAGAAAATAGATGAGATGAGATGAGTTGGAGGTATATTATTGGATGATGTGACACGTACTTAAGGAAATTGATTTCTTATTTTTTTTTGAGGAAATGGATGGAAAGGAATGTTTAATGAGATGAGATGAGTTGTCACAATATTATTGGATGATGTGTGTAATTTTTAAAAATGAGATAAAATGAGATGTGATGAGTTAGATGATGTGACACATTTTTTTTGTTTGATTTATTTTTAAAGGTAAGAAAGGAGATGAAATGAGATGAGCTGGAGGATAAAAATAATATTTTATTAGATGTTGTGGGTGAGTTTTAGGGATGGAAATGGATAAAAATATTATTATATTGATTTCCTTGTATTGATTTCCTTTTCTTGGTTTTTAGGAAACCAACCAAACAGCCCCTAATCCACAAAACCATGACAGGTCTATGAAATAACAGGACAGGTAATCCTGGGTTCTACATGTCAGTTTATGTATACGTACTAACATAATTGTGTGTGTTTGCGCGCGCATGCATATATGTTACGTTGACACAACTAGACGCCAATTGACCAAGAATTCTCTTATAAATGGAACTTATATTCCATGAGTAGTGTTAAAGCCCCTAATCATTACATCAAACTTTAAACTTGTGGTAAAGGTTAATGGTAATATTTAACATGTCCCCACATGTTGCGCGCCCTTTATATGAGCCAAAACCTAGGTGACAGCGGTATCAATTTTTAGAAAGTTCGTTTTCAATTTGTGGCCGGTGAGATTTGAACCTGGTTTGCTTTGATATCATATCGAAGTCCCTGACCATTACATCAAAACTCCAAAGTTGTGATGAGGGTTAAAAATTATATTTTTATATTCTAACAAGTAAGATTGAATAAAGCATCAGAAGGCAATTTAGTATTCAGGTTACATCTTGTATGTGGTTGGCGACACCTTGATGGAATTAGATTGTGAGGAATGTGAATTTCAAGGCATTAAACTCTTATTACACTGCTTTGTTTGACACTTCGAGTTCCCAACTGTTAGAATATAACAGTCTAGTCCTTTGGTGAACTTGTATTGATGTGTTTTCATGAATTAATGGGAAAGGTGTGATTTCTTTTTCCCTCTGAAATTATAAATATATACTCAGGAGTAGTGATAAATGGCATAATGAAAATGGTGACAGAAGCATCAGAGCGGCAATGGTGATGGTAGTAATAATGGTGGGAGTGACAGTATTATGAATTGGGATAACAGCAGATTATTTTGGTTTGGGATACCAGCAGTGGGGAGTGGAAGGGTCCATATATTCCTTTATGTTAGAACTTTTAACAGTGTGTACATATTCTTTTGAGTTCATTTAATATGGTAGAGACGGAGAAACTAACATTTGCAATCTACTCTTCTAAATAAAAAGAATCACTGCTCATGATATAGTAAATACTTAAGTGAACTGAGCCCTCTGCAATCGAAGTAACTGTTTATTTTATAGTATTTATCATAGGATAAATAATAAATCAGATCTGAGCCTCTACACTTAAAACTACTATTTATTCTACAGTAATTTACTGTATTATAAAGAGTAAAACAAATTAAATGTATTAAAACGAGAATACTCCTTCAAGTATAGAGGAGTAGATATGATTTCTAAATCAAATGTATTAAAATTTAGATCATTCTTTAAGTATATAGTAGATGTGATTTCTAATTTGGGTGGCACTAGGGGCACACCCCCAACCACAACCTTAATTACACACCCTCTCTCATTTGCTACAATGCATTGGGTCCCCTTGGGATTTTAAAAATTTTAAAATACTGAATGGGACCCGGTGTACTGTAGCAAATGAGATAGGGGGTGTGGTTAAGGTTGTGGTTGGGGGTGTGTCCCAATCATTTTCCTTCTAATTTTAAGCGTACAATAATTAAATCAAATGTGTTAAAATTTAGAGGAACGCAAGTTCAAAATGCGGTGTTTAAAAAAAGAGGGACCATTCTTTGCATGGGGTGCACAGTCGTTTCTCATAACACGTCAATGATTTACCTGACTATGGAGCTCCCATGTGAACCTAGAGGCTCCAATGTGATTCTAGTTTATCCTTCTTTTTGTAGAATCCACATCTTCCGCACCCCCCAATGTCATGATCACCCTTTTGAAGGTGGATGCCTTTATCCCCTCCTCAAGAACCAATAGTCATTTTCTCACCTTTTTTATTGAACAAACAACCAAAAGCAAAATATATCCACAATCCAATCCACAACCCAAGCAAAAGGTACGGCTGTTTATAGAAATAAAAAGGGTTGAATATTGAATTCAGTCACCTTTTGCCTTACAAGGGGAAGAAAAGAAGGCCGACCACCACATCTTGTTTGGGATATCATCAGGACAGCGCAATTTATCAATTTATGCCCCCCCAAAAAAAAAGCAAGATGCCTTCTACGACTTTGTGATCCATCTTCATGGGGTCACTGTAGGACGCGTTCCCTCATTTTGTGGTGGTTGAAGTTGCCGTACCTGTGAAAGTTGACTTACGGAAAAATCTACGGACACCTGGGAGTGAGAATGTGGGGGGGAAGTGGCGAAAATTTCACGCTAGGTTTTTGAGTGGGAGGTGGTCACTGTGGGTACAATCAGGAAGTACGGATGGAGGCATCATCCGTGGATTTGGTGATGGTAATGATGATCCCATACAGCTCAGAATAAACTTTACAATACTAGGACATTATGAATAAACTTTACAATACTAGGACATTATGAGAAGTGTCGCGTATGATATGTATCCAATTGAGCGGAGAGAAATGAGGACATCACTAAGCAGGAAAAAAAAGAGAGAGAGGAGAGTTCAGAAAATGCCATTGTCATTTGTAACGGGGGATGTTTTGAGGAGATTCTTGTTTGTTTGATCGGAGTTTGGGAGAAGGAGATGCCACATGTCTGAGATATTCGCATGGTGTTTAATGTAGGGTTAATTGTGAGTAGACCACATGTAGTATCAACCCAGAAGCGGGTAGACCCCTTGTAGTTCTGTATGCTTCGAATGGACCCCCTATAGTATGAGCTTAAGTGCGGGTACATCCTCTTGGTGAACTTTTAGATATTAGTGAACTTTTTCTTCTCTTTTAAAAGTAAAAAGGAAATATTAGTAATTGGGGTCTATCCTCGTCAATTGAACTATTAGGGATCTATTTGCCTCCTCAAACACTTTTAATGATTTTAAGAGTAAAGAAAATTACAAGAAATAAAATAAAATAAAATAAAATCACTCAGAGGGTCTTTCCGCAATAAATAAAAATATAAGAGTTTATTTGTAATTAGGTGATACTACATGGGTCTGTTCATAATTAACCCTTTAATGGATCATGTTCTGAAGAGAATCTTTATAGAAGACCATTATCAAGAAACCTTACCTACATAGGCTTTTTCATGATTTCTTCCTGAGAAAGATTATCGTGATTAATTTTAGGTTCACAAAAATAAAAATAAATAAATAAATTAGCATTTAGAATAGACTCCTAGCTAGTCATGCAATGGGCAAATTTCATTGCATGATTAAAAGGAATGGAACTACTAGTTAGCATTTAGAATAGACTCCTAGCTAGTCATGCAATAGTTTCTCAAAACTTTCAAAACAGGGATGTAAGAATATCCAATTTCATCGCTATCCATATGCTTTGCCCGTAGAGGTAACATAGTTTAATGCAAAATATTTTCAGACTTAAACAGTAGCATGAGGCGCGAATCCAAAACGATATAAGACTTAAATATTCAAGTAGGCGTTAGTGTTTGATCAACGTTAGTAATTACCATAAAATATCATAGTACATTCTGTTATATAAAGAGTTTCGATATATTGATCTTCAATGCATAGCTTTAAAATCAAAGTCCGCTATCTCCACTTAATTTCCTCTCTCACTCCATTCTTGACTCTTGTATTTTATGACTTCGAATAATATTTTCTTATTACAAATTTAAGTCTAATTCTAAAGGAGGATAATATATATCTAGGGGTGTCCATCCGGGCCGTCCTGACCCGGACTGGACCAGTTTTCCGGGCCGGCCTAGGCCGGGCAAAATCGAAACCCGGACCTGGGTCCAGGCCTGAGCGGGTCGGGCTCCGGGCCGGCCCGTTTTTTTTTAATTTTTTTCTCTTTAAAATTTCAATAATACATAAAAAAAATTGCACAAATTTTTAATAAAAACAATAATATTATTAATCACATGAAATTACATAAATTACAAATACAAATAACTTTAAAAATGACAGATGATAAAAATAACTTCTTTATTAATAATCAGTAAATCCTTTACAAGTATAAATTTATTTCGGAATTCGTCGCATCACAATAGATGAGTACATCTTAACTAGGTTGGCACCTACTCACTTATATTATTATTATTTGCAACTATTTTCAAAATAATTCATTATAAATTTTCATCTAAGAAATAAAAATTACACTTTGATGAATATTGTTTACTCTTTATATCTATCTGCTAGTCCTAACTCTTCAAATTTATCTTCAATAACAACCATCCGATCGATGCATTGCGTTCTCTTCTCGTACCTCCACTAATCTTGTAAGCACATCACCGCCTGTACAATATACGGATCTAAGAATGTCCTGTGGTCGTCGATCAAACGTCCTGCCATGCTGAAGACGGATTCTAAAGCTACCGTTGAAACCTGCACTATTAGTAAGTTAGGAATCATGATGGAAAGTATATGATATGAAACTGTTCCATATACTTTCCACCATTACAAAATACCTAAATTATTATTTTAATATTTAACTAAAGAAGCAGTTAAATTTGATCAATTTCAGAAACCTCCAATGATGATCCAAGTCCAGATCCACTAGTTAGCTTAGTTACCATTGCATACATATCAAAACTTATACTTTTACCCCGACTTGAGGTCGAAGAAGCCGAACCTGTAGACTGCTGTGTAGCTACACCATGTTTAGCTGCATACTCATCATATAAGCTTTGAAAATAATTTCTAATAGTATTATGATGAGTAGTAGCAGTAATGGTGCTACTATCATCAGTGTCTATTATCTGTCCACCATAAAAGGAATGTAACAAACTTTGAAGACCAATATCTTTCAATTGCGGATCAATAAGAACCCCCAAACCAAAAATAATAGGACGACCTAAAATACTTATTAAATTTACTTTTCACTTGAAAAATCATACTTCCAAAATAATCATCTATATGATATTTATTAATTTTTTTTGAATATTTAAAATTTGTAAAACAGCTAAAGTAATGGTTGGATAATAACAACCAGATAATAACATTGTAGCATCATAAAAAAATTATAGCATCTCTTTAAGTTACTTATAACTGTGCATTCATCTTCAATAATTCCATACATGCTACTAGAGCTAGAACTAGAAGCATAAAAAACAATAAAATTATTTATAATTTCTTTCTATTCTATTGTTACACTTAACATTGCATAGGTGGAATTCCATCTATGGTCAACATCTTTTGAAATTAGTTTGGGTTTTATATTTTTTCTTTTACAGAATTATTTTCATCTTCTAATTCTTTGTTCTGAAGCTAGCATTATGCATATAAGTTACCATTCTAACATTTTCTATCATGAGTTTAATTTCAGTTTATGCACTTTGAACAATTAAATTTAAAATATGACAGATACATCTAATATGAAAAAGATCACCATGACATGGTAATGACAGTGATTGTTTGATAAAAATCAACAGCTATATTATTATTATTTGCATTATCTAGTGAAAGTAAAAATATTCTTTCTGAAATTTTTAATTTCAAAAGTTATTCAATTATTAAATTTACAATATTAGTACCAGCATGTGACTCTTTAATTGTAATAAAGAAAATAACTCTTTTAAACATTTACTAATTTTTATCAATCCAGTGTGCTGTGATACATAAATAATCAGTTTGTTCTTTAGATGTCCAAATATTAGAAGTTAAAGAAAATTTACAATTTAAACTTTAAAAATAAAAAATTATTTTTCCTTGTTCCTCATGATAATGTTTTTAAATATCACGTTGACAAGTTTGACGAGAATTTTTTTTTAAATACGGAGTAAAAACCATCTGTAAATAAATCTTCAAATTCATCATCTTCTACTAATTTAAAAGAAAGATTCTTAAGAATGATAAACCCGATGACGTATTTCTTGGCACGAGCTGCGTCATAATTCTAACTACCGAGACTACCAGAAGATGAGGATTGCGAGATCATAGATTGTCGGATATCACCTTGAGGCGTCTGGCCTTTGTTGTGTTTATCTAAATTGCATTTGAGGTAGTTGGTGCCGCTCTTATGATGAGCTAATTGGAAAATCTTGCCGCACAACGTGCACTTAGCCTTCTGGGTGATGATCCTAACGTGTTCATCCTTGGTGACGTCTATCTTCTCGAAAAAAATCTACACATCGGATCTCGACCATTTAGGAGCTCTTGGTGTAGAATCATCGCCACCGGATTCGGGATCAATATCGGTAGGAGTAGCTGTAGTAGAAGAACTCATTTCGGGAGTTAGGTTTTGCTCTTCATAATCAGATCCGGAAGCTATTTGATTGAAGAATTAGAGAGGTAAAGTGATTATTAGAGAGTATAAGAGTGTATAAGAGAGAAGTAGATGGGTTTTGGATGAGGAAAACAAATGAAAACCCCATCTATTTATAGAGGCAACCCCTAGACAATGACCAAAATACCCTCATTTGTTTACCGTTTTGAGGGCAAAACGGTCAAAACAGCCAAAATAACCGTTATGACCGGGCCGGACCTAACAGTCCGTGACCGTTTTGGCCGGGCCGGGCGGGGCCACAATGGTCAAAATTTGACCGTTGTGGCCATTAACAGTCACAAAAGTGACCGTTAATGCCGGGCCGGGTTGAGCCACCATTAATGCCGGGCCGGGCCAACCCGACCCGACCCGGCATTTGCTCGCAACGGTCACATTATGTGACCGTTGTATCCGGACCGGTGCACCAGGCCAGCCCGGCTCGGCCCGGATACTTAGCCCGATCATTTTTACACTCGGACCGGGCACCGACGAGGCAGCCCGTACCAGGGCCCGGAACCCGATATGGCCCAAGTTTCCGGGCCAAACACGGGCCCGGGCCAAATGGATTTCTTATGTATTATGTAGAGATTTAAGATTAAAAAGCTGAAATGTTGAGTTAGAATAATATTACTTTTTGTCATCATTATCGTGGTTATTGCTTGCATATGAGCAAATTTGGTCGCAGCGAGATTTTCCTTAAATACTCTTCCCTTAAATTCAATTGATTGCCCAAATTAAATTTTATGGCTTTTAGCTTATCCCTTTACTTATGCTAACAGTGGATTCGTGGGGGTGGGGTTAGATGCAATGAACAACATATGTACTCTTATATAAAGTACGCCTCCATGTTACGGTGTCGGAGCCGCAAAGGGATTGGGTTCAAACTGAATTATCCAATAATTTAGCATGAACCTTCTCTCTTCAAAGCTTTTTGCTCCTTTTAGTTTTCTTTTCCACTAATACCTAAATGCTTTTATTTTCCTTTTTGTTTGGTGGGGGCGAGAGGGGAGGAACTTAGCAATTTGGTTGTTTTTTGAATAATGGCAATTGCATGACGGCCTTTTTAAATTATATTAAATTTAGGTTAAATTTTAGAAGAGGAAAAAAAATTAGATGATTATCAAATAAAACCCATCACTTTCAAAATATCAGAAAACCCTCGTTAAGTTTAGGAGTTACCAGACAACACTCTTCAACTTTAAACTTTAATTTAATGAAATACTAGCTATGAATTGTTAGTTCATGTTCCAAAATGAACTAGCAAGAGATATAGAGGTGTGAACCTCATCTACTTAATGTGAATAGCAAGGTGAGTCCATTATGCTATCTCTTTGCAACTTATTAACAGAATGGGTTACTATCTAGTAAACATTTTCATGCATACAGACATAGTTGAGATTGTTGATACTAATTGTCAGCTATTTGTTAAATGAGAGTAGGCAGACCATGCCATTCAACGTGAGTAGGAAGGCGAGTCTCACTGCGTATCCATCTTCTAACGACTTATTTAGCAAAATGAGTTGTTATCTCAAGACACATGTATATACATATACAATAGATATTAACGAAACAAACAAAATGTGTCATGACTATAGGTGTCGAAAAAGCCCGCCGGCCCGGCCCGGAATAGTATTTTTTTATTTTTTATATGTAAATTATATATGTATAATATATGTATATATAAATATATATAATATGTATAATTAATATATGTATATATAATATATTTTTATATATGTATAAATATGTATATATAATATATTAATTCTATATATGTATAATATGTGTGTGTATATATACTCTCTCTTAGTATATAAATATATATAAGTATACTTTCTCTTATATAAGTATATATAAGAATACTCTCTTTTATATATGTATAATGTATGTATGTATGTATATATATACTCTTTCTTATAGTATATATGTATATATAAGTATACTCTCTCTTATATATGTATACTCTCTCTTATATAAGTATATATAAGTATACACTCTCTTATATATGTATAATATATGTGTGTGTGTATATATATACTCTCTCTCTCTTAGTTATAACTTATAAATATATACAATATATTTACATATGTGATTCTCTCTCTCTCAAGTTATAACTTATAAATATATACAATATATTTACATATAATATATGTATATAATATATAGTTATATAATAATTTGTAAGTATATACTAATACATAATTATATAAAATATAATAATTTTAAACTAGCAGTTTTTTTATAAAATTTTTTTTTTAAAAACCGGCCCAGCCCGGAGCCTGGCCCGATTAGGCCCGGGTCCGGGCCTGGACCCGGCCCGGGGTACCTGGGTACGGGCTCCGGTTTTACCCGGCCCCGATGAATAGGTCTAGTCATGACCAGAGCAATGATGTTGAACTCCAATGTGAATGACAGGATGAACATCATTGTTAGTAGATCGTTTGATTGTTCATTTACTAAAATCAATTGTCGTCTCGTACGATGTAATTGGGTACATTGTATCCAAAAAAAAAATGTAATTGGGTACATTGTACAAGTGAACTTCCCTTTCTCCTCGGTTAGCGACACATAAAAGATATGACGGGAGAAGAAAAATTGCTACCGATGGAATATGACTCTTAACCAATTTCTGGTCATGGATAGCACGTGATCAATTCTGAAATTCCTTAAGCAGGATCATGGAATACGACACGTAAGCATGTAGATACTTATCGTCTCATGTTGGTCATGCAATTCGCATGTGATGAGGTCGAAGGGAACTCCTTAGAAGTTTCCTTGTTGGATTAGAGATTTTCTCTTCTTTTGATAAGTCTCTTTCTCCATTTAGAATTAGTGAGATTCTTTTCTTGATTAATTATCAAAAGAATACGAGTCATTTTTAATGTGGTTACTATTATACATTTTTTTTTTCGGGAATCATTGTCATTGTCACCTTTATTCCATCTCTATCCACTAATTCAATCATATCTATCTTTTGAAAGATATGATTGAATAAGTGTACCCTTCATTACCTATCTTTGAAGAGTATTTCAGTAAATCTTGGACAAGTGGTGCTTATTCATATTTGATGATACTCATACTATTATCTACAAATTTAACTCAGGCCGTGACAAGAAAAAACTACTAATAATGTAATAGATTTTTTTTGGGGATAAATTTCACTAAACCCTGATCAATAAGTTCAAACATTTAACATTTAACTCCTAAAAAGTTTGAGACTCCCACTGAATCTCCCGACAAGTTTGGAGCTTCAAAAAGCCCCCTAAACGTTTTGATTTTATCACGTAATCATTAACTATTACTTTATGATATTTATGTGATATTTTTTGTTTTGGAAACTCGAAATATTTATAAGGGTTAAGTGAAAAAAAAAAAAAATCAAAAGCCTTTTGGTTATGAGATCCTCAAATTTATTGGGATTTAGTAGGAGTTTTCAAATGTTTTAAATGCTCGAACGCATTTGACGATCTAGCGAAATTTTGAAGCGTCAGAGGGCGCTATTGACTTAAGCTTGTTGAATTCACATGAAAAAGAGAGCATTATAAATTTTATAAGAGGGCTACAATTCTAATTAACTCCAACAATCAGAATGTTTGTCAAACTAAACAGACGCGTACTACGTAAACGATGAGGAACCACACGAATCCGCAGTGTTAACGTGCACTGCACGTGTACAAGAATGACGGTGGGCAGAACAGTTTGAAACCGGTCAAAATCATACGACCATTTAAAAAAAAAAAAGAAAAAAAAAATCCTTTCGAATCTGAAGTCAACGTTGAGAAATATCTTATTTGAAAACTAATACTTAATTAGAATCGTAGTTTGTGAGTAAAAGTCCAAGCTGGCTAAATCTCGGAACTTTCACTTGCAAGAAATCGGATCACGCAAATTTTCCTTTCTCCGCCAAAGCAGTTACCTTATCTCTCGCCCTCAACTCCTTCTTTTGAGCGCAGACGCGCCAAATCCCTATTCACCCGCTTGATTCATGTGCCTCGAACTGTTCACACTACTTCCTAGCTATCTCATGCTTTCGGGGGGTTTATGAATATGAGAAACTAATTTTTGAATCCAAAAGCTATTGTTATCTAGCCATACTTTTTTGAATAAAAGGAATTGCGGTTTTTTTAATGGCAAAAAGGATTGTTGTTTAATTAACAAACACAGCAACGGAAGTTAATATAAAAGTTAAATAGCTATTGCAACAAGAGAACAAGCAACAACAGAAAAATTCAAACTCAGCAAAACAAGAGAATTTTATAATGGTTCGGAATATTTTCCTATCTCCACTATTTCTTCTCTCAGAGGGGCGTCCACACTATGGTATTGTTCACCTGGAATCCGGTAGGCTTTACAAGATCACTCCCCAGACTAAATGTAATACATAGTATCCTACACCAGAACAATATATAACTAGTGTGCACCCTAGCTCTTGCTTGTCACAATCAGCCTCAAGTACGCCCCGACTTGAGTACGTCATGACACAAATTCAATCACAAAATTATAAATAATAACCCAGTTTATCAATTAAGCTTAAAATTGAAATAATCTTATAGCCCTTTTCTATTTTTAAACCGCTCTCATTTAGATTTGATTGGAAATGTGGAATAACGGCGTTGTAGAAGGAACCATAAGGGAGCACTCCTCAAACAAACAAAGATCCATGTCAATGAACACGTCAAGAGTGCAATCTAAGAAGCGATGAGGGATGGTGTGGGATCCTATTCATAGATATCAGCTTCCTTGAATGGTTGAAATTAAATCTAAAAATATGAAAATCTGCTTTAGACTCATCAATGAGTGAGAGTACTCATCGACGAGGTTTGACTCATCTATGAGTTGTAGAGCTCATTGATGATTGAAAAAGCTCTATAATTCTATCACCATCGATGACACTTTAAAAACCGATGATCTGCCATGAGTTCATCAATGAAGCTAGGGCTAATCAATGCATGAAAACCTTCTATAATACTATCATCATCGATAAGGATTTAGAATCGATGAATTCAGCCTCACTCATCGATAAGCAAGCTACTCATCGACTAGTGGCTGTGCTGATGCTCATTGGTGAGCTTAAATTCACTCTGTTTTGTTGGGGATTCAAAATAATCAAATCAAATCCGTACCCTTCCGGATCTTGTGTTTGAGAGTTGAGCAAGAAAGAAATTCACCACAAATCAAAGATAAAAACTTGTAGGAAAGTAAACAAGAAAGAACACACCAGATTTAACGAGGTTCGACAACTGCCTACGACCTCGGGAGCTACATCACACAATTCTTTGATTACTTGAAGAAGATTATAATGCTTGCAATTGGCCCCTCTCTCTCTCTCTCTAAGATTTCTAACCTCAAAGAGCCCTCAAAACCCTCTTTTTTTCGTGCTCTTTTTCTCTCTTAAACCCTAAAGGGACGTATTTCTGTTTATAACAAAACACAATCCCAAACAGATTAGGATTCTAAAACGAGTCTGCCACACCCTGGTGTGACGCAGACCACACCTATGACAGACAGGGCAGATTCTGCCACACCCTGGTGTGGCGCAGACCACACCCATGGCCTGTCTTGAATTTTCATGCAATTATTGATTTTGATTCTAGGTTTGGGTCTCCACTATCAAGACCAACAATCTCCCACTTGGAGATCAAACCACCATCAATGAGCTCTCCCGAACTCCGCCTTCTTCGCAAGCATCTTTTCCTACTTGAAAAAACCATTCAATCATCAATATCCTGACGATCTCGTCGATCCTCGTAGTGTGGCTCTGCCTTCATCTTCTACTCGTGAAGGCCAACTGAAGTTGCGCACAACTCTAGTTTCTCAATAGTGTCTGTCTTAGTCAACATGTCCGTCGGATTTTGACTCCCCAAAATCTCTATCAAATGCAACTTTCCGTCTTCAACTAGCGAGCGTATAAAATGGAATTTAACATTGATATGCTTCGTTCTGGCATGATATACTGGATTCTTGACAAGATGTATAGCGCTCTGGCTATCACAATAAAGAACTACTCTCCATTGCTTCAGATCTAACTCTTCCAAGCACCCGTTCAACCAGATCATCTCCTTGCTTGCTTCAGTCATCGCGATATACTCAGCCTCGGTTGTAGACAAAGTCATAATCTTCTGCAGACGTGAGACCCAACTCACTGCTGTCGACGCTAAGGTATAAACATACCCCGTGGTGCTTCGCCTCGTATCATAATCACCAGCGAAGTTCGCATCCATGTATCCCTGCAGCACCAACTCCTTCCTCCTGAAACATAATGGCTTGTTCGTTGTCCCTCTCAAGTACCGCATTATCCACTTCACGGCCTCCCAATGTTGCTTCCCTGGATTGTTTGCAAATCTGCTCACAACTCCCACTACGTGGGTGATGTCCGGCCTCGTGCAAACCATCGCGTACATGAGACTCCCAATGTCCGAAGAATATGGCACCCTGCTCATATGTTCTCTATCTGTATCTGTCTTAGGCGATTGCTCCTCAGATAGCTTGAACTGACTTCCAAGGGGTGTACTAACAACTTTAGCATTATGCATGTTGAACCTCTGAAGTACCTTCTTAATGTATTCAGTTTGGCTCAATCTCAATGTCCCTTCAACTTCATCCCTACTGATTCGCATCCCTAGAATCCGCTTCGCTATACCCAGATCCTTCATTGCAAACTCCTTTGCTAGCTACTGCTTCAAACTGTTTATCTCCTCTAAACATGGTCCTGCTACCAACATATCAGTAACATATAATAACAAAATAATGAAGCTGGACTCGAACCTTTTGAAATAACAGCAATGATCCGAATTGCATCTTCTATAGCCATTGTTCTGCATGAAGTTATCAAACTTCTTATACCACTGTCTCAGAGCCTGTTTCAAACCATATAAGCTCTTCTTGAGCTTGCACAACATCTCTTCCTTTCCTTCTTCAATAAAGCCAACATGCTGCTTCATGTAGATTTCTTCATCCAAGTCACCATGAAGAAAGGCAGTCTTCACATCTAACTGCTCAAGAAAGAGGTCTTCTGCAGCTACTAAACTCAACACCACTCTGATGGTTGTGAGTTTCATAACAGGAAAAAATATCTCCGTGTAGTCCACTCCTTCTTGCTATTGAAACCCCTTCACTACTAATGTGGCATTGAATCTCTTGCTTCCATCACTCTTCTGCTTGACCCGGTAGACCCATTTGTTATGTAAGGCTTTCTTCTGTGCAGGTAGCTGGGCTAACTCCCATGTCTCATTAGTAAGTAGAGAATCCATCTCCTCCTGCATAGCATGCTCCCACTGCTGAGATTCACTCACTTGTATTGCCTCTTCATAGCACTCCGGCTCACCGCTATCTGTCAACAATAGGTAGTCAAGAGATAAAAGATATCTGAAATTTGGTTTGGGTACCCTGGATGACCTCCTAAGCTCCACGTCCTGGGTAGTTTCTTATGCACCTGGAGCCTTCTCCATTCTCTGATCAGAACAAACATCATCACCCCTATCTGGAAGTTCCTCTAAATCCATATACTCGGATCCACCTGTATCCGTAATGCTGCTCCTACTGCTTTGGCTAGCCTTAGCATTTTCCCTGTTCTTGTGCATTACATCCTCATTGAATATCACGTCCCTGCTTCTGATGATCTTTTTGTTCTTCTCATCCCAAAGACGATACCCGAACTCATCAATACCGTATCCAATGAATGTGCACTTCTGTGACTTAGCTTCTAGCTTGTCTCTGACATGGTCACTGATATGAACATAAGCCACACAACCAAATACCCGTAAGTGTGATAGATTTATCTTCTTTCCACTCCAAACCTCCTCTGAAATCCTAAAATCCAATGGAACTGATGGCCCGTGATTAATAAGGTAAGCTGCCGTATGCACCGCATCCGCCCAAAATGTCTTAGGCAGATCTACATGTAATCGCATGCTCCTGGCACGCTCTGTCAAAGTCCTGTTCATCCTCTCCGTAATGCCGTTCTGCTGCGGCATCCCTGGAGTAGTCCTCTCTAAGCGAATACCATTCGTAGCACAGAACCTCTTGAACTCCTCCAGCTCGTATTCTCCACCATTGTCTGAACTCAGACATTTCACCTTTAGATCTGTCTCGTTTTTTATCATGGCCTTCCACTTCTTGAAGATTCCAAACACCTCTGACTTGTGCTTCATAAAGTAGATCCACACCTTCCTCGAGTGATCATCGATAAAGGTAACATAATATCTCGAACCGCCAAAAGATGATACACTGGCTGGGCCCCATACATCTGTATGAATCAACTCTAGCTTTTGAGCCTTAGGTGGCCTTCCACCCTTCTGAAAACTAACACTCTTCTGCTTCCCAAAGATACAGTCTTCACAAACCCCGACTTCCACGGCGTCGATCCCGGTTATCTTTTCTTGTGAATGTAAGATCTTCATCCCCTTCTCGCTCATGTGCCCTAGCCTGTAGTGCCACAGATCTGTACTCTCTTTGCCAGCTGCAATTACAAGGGTGTCACTCGCATGTAAGGTGAGGTAGAGAGTCCCTAGTTTGTTACCTCGAGCAACTATCATCGTACCGTTGGAGATTCTCCACGAATCCTCTGTGAATGTTAAAACATAGCCTTCTGCTCCAAGCTATCCCACCGAAACAAGATTCCTCTTCAGCTTCGGTACGTGTCTCAAGTTCTTCAAGGTCCACTTAGAGCCCTTCATCTGAATCTGCGCTTTACCCTTTTCAACAATATTACAAGGCTCGTTATTCTCTAAATACACTTTTTCAAAGTCCCCTGCTACATAATTCTGAAATAGCTTCCTATTAGCAGTGGCGTGAAAAGAGGCTCCTGAATTAATGACCCAAGAATCCGAATCATTGTCCATAATAAGGATCAAGGCATCCTGCACGATATGAGCCTCCTGCTCATCCGCATCCTTCTTTGGATTTTTACAGACTGAAGACATATGGCCCTCTTGACTGCAGTTCCAACATTTCCCTTTGATAGGCCTAACCTTCGAGTTTGGCCTCTTCTTTATTGATTTCGACCGATTCCTGTTCTGGTTTCCTTTCTTCTGGCTTCTGCCTCTCTGCTCGAAACTTAGAGCTGAACCTGAACCTTCTGATTCGGACGATTTCCTTCTAACCTCCTCGAATAGAATCATGCTAACAACCTCACTCAGCTTTAACTTCTCCTTCCCCGCCGAATTGCTGATTGCCATCACACAACCTGCCCAACTATCCGGCAACTGCGATAGAATCAATAGGGCTTGCACTTCGTCATCAAACGTGATGTCCACGGAGATAAGCTGATCAACAATCATGTTGAACTCGCTGAGGTGCATCGTGAAGGACCGTCCTTCTACCATCTTGAGGTTAAAAAGAGTTTTGACGAGATGCACCTTGTTTTCTGTCGACGGTTGCTCGTACATCTTCGCGAACGCTTCCATAAGCCTCACCGTCGTCTTCTCCTTCAGAATATTGTGGGCTACTGATTTGGTAAGCGACAAACGGATTTGCCCTAGAGCCTTCCTATCCAGTATCTCCCAATCACCATCTGACTCCTCCTTCTTCTTGTCCTTTTCTTTGCCCATCAATGGGCAATACAAATCCTTCTGATACAGATAGTCCTCCATCTGCGACTTCCAGTAGGAAAAATCTGAACCATCAAACTTCTCGATCTTTGATTTATTTTCCTCTTCCATGACTTTCACACAAATTACTGAACAAAGCTCTGATACCAGTTGTTGGGGATTCGAAATAATCAAATCAAATCCGTACCCTTCAGGATCTTGTGTTTGAGAGTTGAGCAAGAAAGAAATTCACCACAAACCAAAGATAAAAACTTGTAGGAAAGTAAACAAGAAAGAACACACCAGATTTAACGAGGTTCGGCAACTGCCTACGTCCTCGGGAGCCACACCACACAATTCTTTGATTACTCGAAGAAGATTACAATGCTTGTAATTGGCCTCTCTCTCTCTAAGATTTCTAACCTCAAAGAGCCCTCAAAACCCTCTTTTTTCGTGTTCTTTTTCTCTCTTAAACCCTAAAGGGACGTGTTTCTATTTATAACAAAACACAATCCCAAACAGATTAGGATTCTAAAACGAGTCTGCCACACCCTGGTGTGGCGCAGACCACACCCATGGCAGACAGGGCAGACTCTGTCACACCCCGGTGTGGCGCAGACCACACCCATGACCTATCTTGAATTTTCATGCAACTGTTGATTTTGATTCTAGGTTTGGGTCACCACTCTCAAGACCAACATGTTTCACCTCGAATGCGATTCTAACTTGTTGAAACCTACACACAACATCTTAAACACAAATTAGACTCAAATGAATGCTTGTTATTATTCAAATAAAAAATTTTTTATGGACGGTCTAATAAAATCATGCGGCCATTTTTGAGACGAGGCAATTTGCCTCTATCTTAATTATAAATCTTGGATAGAAATCTCAAGAAAATGACATATTTCACTTTGTCTTATAGTTAGTCCCATGAATTTTTGGATCCAAAAATAATTACTATTTGAACATTATTAATCCTTTAGTAGGTCCACTTCTCAAATATATCCTCAAGCATTCTAATTTTATTGATATGAAATAATTTTTTATATCGATAAACGATTTTTGATTTAGTCACAGACCAATAAATGCTTTAGTAAAAGACAACTTATATTGATTTGGTCACAATTGTAACCTCTTTTTGCAACTTGCAACTACTATTTTATTTACAATTTCTTACATGAATTTTCTTTCTTCATTTTCATATTCAAAAAATATTTGAATTCCAATTTATATAAAGATTTTTAAAATTGGCATACTGCCTATGAGTAGTACTCTAAGGTCTCAGGTTCAACTCTTTTGGAGAGCACCCATGGGAATTAAAATTTTTGGAACACCGGAAGTCGTGCATTAGGAGGTGCCTCTTAGTCACGCCCGAAGGTTTGATTCTAAAAGTTTGAAGGATAGTGGAGAAGTTACTCGAAATATAGGCCTTTTTCAAAATGCACTATATTTTTCAGGTTACCTAACTTATAAGTATAGTTTCAATTTCTACTCTCTCCTTAGCAGGTCTGAACATTTTATTATTGAACTTTCAAACCATTACCATTTTAGATTAGCTCAAACTCTAGCAATTCTTTTATTTTCACGATTGAAACTTTAGTAATTTACTCTTCCCTTCCTTTTATAAGAGTATAGGAGTATATGGTGGCTAGTCGATTATAAACATTTAATAAATTAATCATTTAGGGTATGTTAATTTAAAAGCTTACACCGCCTTAACCATATTAGAATTGAATCAAGATAGGGTTCTTCCAAAGATAGCCAAGTTAAGAGCCCCTTTCTTGAATTAAAAAAAAAAGTAGCCCGGTCGCCGCTAAAATTTTAATTAGTAGGTGAGTTGCTAAAACAAATATTCAGGCGCGATTTCCCAGCAGAAACCCTTTAATTACTCATGGCACTTATAATTAAGTTCCTAAATTATGTACTCACACAAAGATCAGGTACTCAACTTTATGGACGATGAAAGACGACGAGGAAGCAATAATTGCAAAAACTACAGGAACAACAACTACCAATAGCAAAAACACACAACGAGAAAGTTGAGCCGCTAAAATAAAAAGATCTAATAATTAAAATTATTCACAGTTTACACACTTTTCCTTCTCTCTCTCTCTCTCTCTTTCTTGCCCTCTATTGCATCTTCTGCGCTAATTCTGACACACAGCGAACACTGTTAACACGTACACACCAAATACCGCGTGCCAAATGCTCTCTGGCTCAGGGTACCTCCGACGCAAGGGAGAGGTGAGTCCCCCTTGAGAGAATGAGAACACAGCAGCTCCTCAGTCTCCCTCAAGCTGACGTGGCGCTCCCAATCATCTCCTTGCACGTGTCCACGCTCTTGTGGGCCCCCTTCCATTATATGCGTTAGCCAGGGTGAGAGGAAGAGGAGGGAGCTGATGAAGTGAGGTTCCTCGAAAAAAAAAAATGGTGGAGTGAGGTCCCCTCTCTTCTCTTCTAAAGGCATTATTATGAATGAACTCACTATCAAAGTACAATCTCCCCATAATGAAGAGTTAAATTATGCGCAGACCAACAAATTGATTAGGATCATCTTTACTTTAGTTCGTTCCTAATTGGAATGGAGATTCCAATTGTTCAGTCACCATCATGTGGATTATTAGACAATTATGATTCATTTTAAATTTGATATGTAATATATCTGCATTGACGACCCATTGAATAATAAATCGTTATGATGAAAAAAAGTTAATTTGCTTTCATTCACCAGTAAAAAAAAACCCCACGATTTCTACAATAGTTACGCTCTTGTGGGTCCCCTTCCATTATATGAGCACCAAAATTCAATACCCCTAGTCTTCCTACCATACACGATTCAGTTACACATTGAACACCTACAAATAACAATGGAGGTTCCCATTCTTCAATCACAACCAACCGGTCTATTAATTATCTGATAATTTTAATTCATTTAAAAAATTTAACGGATTCGGTTTCTCTCCAATTAGGTGGTAATCGGAGAAGGTCCAATTACTCAAACCTTAGCCATTTACTCCAATTTCAATAGGTAGAAAGTGGTCACCTAGGATTTTCATTATTCACTAAAGTGATTTTCAAGACAATAATAATTTTCTAGATAATAGTCGAAATCTACGTGTCAATATCCTAGCCATTTAAATTAAAATAAAAGGCTAGGATTTGAATAACTAGACCCTCTTAAATTACCACATAATTGGAAAAGATCCATGTCCAAAATCAATACTCACCATGTCCTATCTTTCTTTCAATCATTCATTCCCTTAAGACCGTTCAGAATCAATCATTAAATAATAGGCCATTGCAATTAAATTAACTATTCACCGAAGGCAAAAGAATCCGAAACCCCTACAAAATTTACCCTCACCGCCAAAAAAAAAAAAGAAAAAAAAAAGGAAAAGGGGGTAGAAAACGAGAATACAAGTAAAAGTAAGAAACAACTAAAGAATGGAAAAAGATGTCAAAATCACATACCCTACATAAGAAAAAGCTTCTTCTATTATTCCCGTCTCCTCCCCCTCCCCCACCCTTTATAAGATATATATCTCCCCTACTTTGCACATCCACTCCTCCCTCTCATTATTCTCAAAACCCCCCCTCTATCTCTCTCTCTCTCTAACAAAACTCATATCAATAATAGTAACAAAAGTGAAACTCGAGATTCCAACGAAAAGGAAAAAAAAAAAAATGAAGGAGAGCATCAGATGCTGCATCTCCTGCATCCTCCCCTGCGGCGCCCTCGACGTCATCCGCATCGTCCACGCCAGCGGCCGCGTCGAGGAAATCAGCCACTCCGTCTCCGCACGTGACATCATGGAGGCCTACCCCAAGCACGTGCTCCGCAAGCCCCCCTCCTCCTCCTCCTTCGACGAGTTCAGCGCCGCCGCCGAGAGCCCAAAGTCCCTCGTCCTCCCCCCCAGTGCCGAGCTGCAGAGGGGCAAGATTTACTTCCTCATGCCGGTGAATTCCGAGAAGGCGGGAAGGCCGGCGGCGGGGGCGTCGCCGCCGGCGAGGAGGAGGAGGAAGAAGAGGGCGGAGGAGGGTAATGGGGAGCTGGCGGAGGATCGGACGAGGCTTCTGATGTCGGAGAGGTATTTGTCGGAGATTTTGTCGGAGAAGGTCTCGACGCAGAGGGATCGGAGGAGAGGGAGGGTCGGAGTTTGGAGGCCGCACCTTGAGAGTATCGAGGAGATCAATGGGAACGATTGATTGGTTGATTTGTGAGAGTAATTTTAATTTTGTGGGTTTATTACTTTGATGTTTCTTCTTCACCCCCCTCTATTAATTAATATTTTTGTTGGGAGGTGGATGGTCTGTTTGTAAAGATAGAAATCATGCACCCTTGAGGTAGCTAGCTAATAGCTTGCCTTTTTTCCTTCATTTCTTTTTGTGATTCTTTTGATTTTTGAGAACCAGAAAGTTCAAAAAATAAATAAATAAATAAATAAATAAATAAGGCAGAGTTGAAATATTATTAATAAATAAAAATTCATCCCTCCCTTGCTCGCATTCACTCCCCATCATTTTCTATCCACTTTCTAAACAATTGGAAAAAGTGAGGATAATATGGTACATTCTATTGTCCACTTTGATTCGCAATTATTTTTCAACTGTCAAATTAGGGGAGAAAAAAAAATTTACTTTCAACGTATGATCTATTTTCATTTAGCAGGGGGGTGGAATTGGTAAAGGCTTTGTGTGACGATGAAGTGGGTGTGACGAGCGAGTCTTCGAGAAAGCAAGTCCTTTGATCAAAATTAGTATTATCATCAGTAAACAATAAAAATGAATTGCATGGATAGGAACAATCATTATTCACGGTCTGGTCCCGATCTTACCAAATTTTAATTGCTTGTTGTCAGTAGATTTCCTGTGATTGCATCGTACTCAGATATTTAAAAAAAAAAAAGCAAGTTTAGAAGTAGTGGGTTCTTGAGTGCAGGTGAAAGTTCAGTTAGGCCCCGTTTGGTTTGTAAAAAAGATTGGTGAAAGCCCGACAAAAACACTGTTTTTATCAGGCTTTTGGTCAAAAACGCATCTTAAAGTGGCGTTTTTGGCTGAAAACCTGACAAAAACAGTGTTTTTGTCAGGTTTTCAACAAAAATAATTGCAAACCAAACGGGGTCTTAGAAGATGTAAAAACTGCCACGGTGCGTATTTATGTTAGTGTGTGCCCAAAGCAAATTCTCTGGCGGTATGGAATCCATTTATACAATCAACAACTATATGTAGAATAAAAAAAATAAGAATAAGTATAATATATATTAGATATAGATAATGATGGAGGCAGAGTCTTGTTTCCAAATCAAACCGCCACCTTGAATTCAGATGAATTTCATGATAAAGCTTTTACTCCACTATCATAAATGACCAATCATTCTCAGGTCTTAATTTGTTACAGTTTAACCATACGTGCCACTTTCCACACATTTTTCAGTGTGGAACTTCTCAAATCATGGAAAAAGACGTATAACTTTTAAAAAGAGGTATAAATTACGTGGCGTTTACCAAAATTTCAAAATTGTCGAAAACTAATCATATAATATCCACGATTTAAACGAAGGATAATGCTATTAACTATTGCCCTTAGGGCAATGTTTGCCACTAGCACTTTCTCTTCTCTCTCACCCATCTCTCCCCTTTAAAGAAATTCTTGAGATTTAAAAAAGTGTAAAATTTCAATGGCAAGCCTGAAAGAGGATTAACTTTTGATAAGTACCTTAACCTTTATGAAGGCTGTTGTTGAACTTATCTGACACTTCAACTAGTTAAATGTTGCATATACAAAAAGTATTTAATATTGGAACCTCATGAAAAAAATATCCTTCACATGTTTGCAGGGAAATTACAGTCGGTCAGTGAGTTATGAGCGGCAGATTTAGTACGTTAAGTATTTCTTTCAGCACAATTTAATTTTCAATGGGTCCTTACTACATGAACTTAATCAAGACCTTGTAAATTCGAAATTGCATATTGACATTAGGAAATAGAGTCAATTGAGATTACAATATCCCATCTTAAAAATTCATCACTATTGTATTTGCATAATAATAATCATTTCTCTCATAGACAAACTTCATGAATGTGAATATGTAAACTTTTTTTTAAGGAAATACTAATTAGTGTACTATAAGAATAGTATAATTCTCGTATGAAGAAAACGCACCTGTAGATCGAGACCTCGCCTGAAAGAGGGGGCGTGAGCTCGCCTGAAGGAAAGCGTGGACCTCACTTGAAGACGATGGCTTGGACAGGCAAGGGTGGACAGGCGAGGAAGCTCTTCTGCACGAGAGCGATTGGAGGTGAGGGTGAGGAGGCTCGTCCGCGGGTGGCTCGCCTGCGGGTCTAGAGGAGGAGCTCACCTAAAGATGAGTCGTGGTGGAAGCCAGCTGTGAGGGAGAGAGGCGAGGTGCTCGCCTGTCGTGGTGGACGCCAACTGGAGGAGAAGCTCGCCTGAAATCGCCCTAGGGTTTCCCTATAAAAGGGAAACCCTATTCACGAGCGAGCTTGAGTGGAGCAAATCGAAATCTCCGGCGGAGGTCCCTCTTTCCTTTTGCGATTTGAGCTCTCATTCGCCTCGTTCCTAGGAATTCAAAGGAGGGGATTTGGGAAATTAAAGAGAGGAGTTGAGTAATTAAGAGAGAGAGAGATTTGAGGAGATATTAGGTAGTGTTTTAAGTTTAAAACACTGTTGTTGTTTGAGAGATCTCAAGTTTGAGATCTTCTCTTTGTAAATTTGTAATTTCTTGTGATTAAATAAGAAATTATTTGTGCTGCTCCCGTGGACGTAGGCAAGTTTTCCAAACCATGTGAATTTGTTATCTTGCATTTGTGGTACTTGTTTTGGTTGCTGTTTGTTCTCTAATCTCGTTTACGGTTGTGTGTTCCTCCGATTCCGTTGCGCACAACAAGTGGTATCAGACCTCCGGGTTTGGCTTGAGATTCGATTTGGAGAAGAAAGCTAAGGCTTGGATTCTTATTTGAAGAGATTGGATTGTCAAGATGACCGAAGCAAGTACATCGGGATCGTCTCTGTTGAAGGCGATACAAGGGTTGAGCATTAATAATAGAAAAATTAATGTTCAAAAATTTAATGGCAAGATAAATTTTGGTTTGTAGAGGTATCAAGTGATGGATGTATTAGATGCCCAAAATTTAGAGGAGACTTTTAAATTACAAGAGAAACTCGAGGATATGGAGGATAAGGTTTGGAAGAAAATAAATAATAGAGCAGGTAGGGTTATTCGATCATGTTTGATGTCGGACTTGATTTATGATGTGATGAATATAACATTGACGAAGCGATTGTGGGAAACACTCAATGAGAAGTATTTGACGAAGAGCATTGAGAATCAAAAAAATTTATTTCGGTAGCAGAATTATTTTTAGATAATTATATTAATTAAAAGAAATTATTTGAGAAAAGAATAATTTAGAAAAATTATAATAAATCATAAGAAATAATTTTTGGCAAAAGAATTATATTTTTTGATAATTATGATGATTTAAAAGAATTTATTTTGTAAAAGGAATCATTTTAGGAAGACTACAATAATTTAAAATAAATTATTTTAGAAAAAGATTATTTTTCTGAATTACATAGTTGGTTGTTCATAAATTTATGACTCTTAATTTTTACTACCTGATATGCCATGATATTATTATACATGATCAGTTGTATTCGTTATTACTTGTGGTGATTGAGAGCCTTAATAGTTCATGACTTAGTGACCTCGTACGTCATGAACAGATCAAGTGACATGTGTGGGTGTGTTGGCTGAAATTAGGTGGTGAACTAGAGTTTTAATAAGGATTGATTGTTTACTTAGAAAAACGAGGAGAGTTCATGTGATCAGATAAGTCTATTGATGTATCTTCCATACTCGCACCAGTGAACCGTTTTGCACTGGGGTTAGTTTGTTGGGCCAAGTGAACCGTTTCGCACTTGGTCAGTGAAATAATTTAGTCACCCGAGTTTTGCTTGAGTTTGAACCAGGCCGAAATCGGATTGCATGTAATCCTCTCACCGAATCATTTCGCGGGTTTGGATACACGTAGGGGATTTGTGAACAGTCAGTATCTGATGATATAAGCATTGACTCTGTGTGAGATGTGAACCAGTGACCTGTTATAGGATAGCTAGTTACATGACCTTGTTTCTTGGCTAAGTATGATTTCTTGTGAGATGTAGTCTAGTTGTGTTTCTTTTCATATATAGATTGTGATTAATATTTAATTATTTATAATTCAAGACATATGGTATATACATAATGGTTTCCTTGTTTGGATTATTTCGCTCGACATACTACTTCTCGAATTGTATATTTTTAAGTATTAATTTTATCTAGTGTATGACCATGTTACTTGGATGATTAGTCTGATCGCTAGCTGCATAACCTCGTTACCCGATTGATTTTGGATTTTTTGATTATTATATTCTAATAGTGAATTATATTTAGATTATTAGTATTCCAGTTGCATGCTCTATTATTATGATTACTATCTTTGCATTGGATTTTTGATCGTTCTATTTTCTTTGTGGGATCTTGCCGTGTGCCATGCACGCTGACGTACACCTATTTTCTCTGGTGTACATCGGACTTAGAGGAAGAACAAGTTCAGCTTGGAGATGTGCCAGAGCTAGAAAATTCTCAGCAAGGGTGACTTGCAGATAGAGTTGAAGAATAGGCCGAAGTTTAGTATCTCGTCTTATTTGATGTTCCTAGTTGTTTTTGTAGTCTTTTCCCTTCTATTTCTGTTGAACGATGTATTTTATATATCTTCAGTCTTCAGTTGGATAGTTTTGTAATAAGGGCATGTTTGACCCGAATATTATGTCTTGGATGATATTCACTTGTGATATGGATTATTTTATTCTGAATTTGTCTATTATATTATTGCTAACTGTGATCGGGGACCTGTGACTTCGCATTGTATTTATTTCTTGACGCTTAGCATATTAGGTTGAGAAGAAATATTTGTTTTATTTATTCTTCTTAATCTAATACATCGCGGGCTTGTTCACATTCCGATTCCCCGGTATTTTGGAAAGCGAGGCGTGGCAAAATCTATCTTCATATTTTGGTAAGTACCTTTACCCCCTTGATGTGGAACAGTCTTGACGGTCTCGACCTCCTCGTCAAAATCTGAAACCTTGTTCTCCCCATCGGACTCTACGGGATTCTTCTTGGACTTCAAAGAAGATTCACCCTTTTTGTCCTCTCCATGGATGAGATCAATGAGTTGTGTGAGAGTCGATACTATCAAACCAAACATCGAGAGAGAATGCAAAAACAAACCAAAATAACGATACAAACACAAACAACTAATTTTACATGGTTCGATAAGTTGCCTACGTTCACGAGGCAAGAAGAGGATGAGTTTTTACTAATAGAGAAGAAGAGTACAAACTGAGATTACAAATCACTCAAAACAAACCAACTAATTTTACCAACAAAGCTCTTAATCTCTCAAATAATAACCCTAACCAATAGCTCAGAAAAATCTATCTTTTTTGTGCTCCAACAACCCCAAAACAATCCCTTGACTACTCCAAAGAAACCCTAAAATATGGTTATTATTTATATCAAACAATAATCCTAAACAGAACAGGAAACCACAATCAGGCCTAAACCCGACTGGCAGTCGACCGTCGAAATCGTCGCGGTCGACCAGACAGAATGACAGAATCTAAAAAACCATTATAAGGTTTGAAGGTCAGCCGCCGAAATCGCCGCGGTCGACTGTCACCAAGTCTAAAAACCCTAAGGCTATGCACATTTCCGATCGACCGTGCCAAAGCTCGCGGTCTCGGCAAGCACCAAAAACTCTGTCTGCTTCAAAAAACCTATTCTTCTTTAATGTTTTCGTTGTTTCTATAATTCTCCACCTCGGCGAAGTTTTCACAAAACTGAGCTGACACTAATACCAACCAAATATCTCACTTATTACATCCAGTATGAAGTGGAAATAATCTACGACAATAGTCTCAATCCATAACAAGTCGAGAACCAAAACGAGAATGTGATCACTCTCCAAACATCGATATCAACTCACAAAACCGCCTGCATCATAAAATGACTGCTTACGTATTCTATTGCCCAAGGAATCAAACCTTCACGTAGTTCCCCAATGGTCTCCAAACGCCCTCAATCCAATAAAAGAGTTCTCAACCCTTCTCTAACATCACCAATGAATCTGTGGCTGATGGGACTCCTAATGGCCCTAAAGTGAGACGAACCAAACACCTCCACCTGAGGTGAACCAACGATCATATCCAAATCAAAACTATGTCCACCAGCTACACTTGAATCAACCAACTCATCATCTGCATCCACATCAATATGATCCCAAAACTGTGTCACCTCAGCTGGATTCCCAAACAATATAGTATGATCTGGAGTACGTGGAGTGTAGGCTGTCTAAAAATCATAATAGATAGCTGATCCCTACGAGATTACAAGGTAATGGTTCCTTCGAATCAAGAAGCAGAATTCATCCTTGCGATCGAAACAGAAGAGATTTCTAAATCATTACATCCGCAGCATTATAATCGCTACAAACACGACCTCATGTTTGAGATGATTGATCTTGATGGTTGTGACAACAACATGACCAATATTATATTAGCAACTATTAGAGATGCTGATGAGCAGTGGAATGATTTCAGAAATAAAAGGTTGGACTTAGTTGGTGAGTTGCTTGGTAGAGAGCTGTGGGCAAATATTCGTCTAAAAGACACTATGGATGTTGATTCCCGACAAGTTCCAACAACGAAAGCTACAATCAAATAGTTTTCTGGTCGATAAGCGAAAACTGCAAATGGAGGACTTTTCACATAGATCGAGAAGAGTTACAATTCGACGACACTTCCGACAACTGATGGAAACTCTATTCAGCAGTCTTCACAATCTACAGTGAAAGTTACAATCTGACGACTTTCACACTCCACAACAGCCAAAGCAAGGATTACTGAACGATGGTCCTTGCAACACCTTACAGAAGAAGTTACAAGTCAACTAGCTCCTTCTAAAACGCGGAAGTCATCCCCGCGTTACAATTCTGGAAGTGCAGGCGACCCCCGCGTTTCCAAGTCACAAATCAAACGTGAGCGACCCTCACGTTCGTGGGGGGATCAACCCACTCCGACCCCCGCGTTTCCAAGCAAGCAACAAGCCAAAACACGAGTGACCCTCGTGTTCATCAATGTTCAGCCAACACCCAACCTCACGTCTCAATCCTAAGACACGAAGTTGGGTTCTGAACGCCAGATTGGGCGTTTGACTTGTTCAAACATAAGTCGAACGGTTTCAAAATTGTTTTCTCACGATCTGAGGAAATCACGCCCACGTAGGAGCGGATTTAGAGGGCAGTTACAACCTCTTATCCCCCTATAAAATCTCAACAAACTCAACTGAGTTAGAGGCTGGCTCTTGGAGGATCGGATTTGGTGATAATCAGATCAGGGGGAGATCCCCAGGATCAAAACCACTCAGCTTTGGCGGTTCAGCAACAGCAGCAGCGAAATCCTTGAAGATAGGATTTTTGAATCGATCTCAGAAGATCAAATCTGAGAGGATTCTTCAACAACAGAATAACAGCTTGATCATTAACCGAATTTTCGGTTCTAACAACTCTATCTACAGAGTTTTAACTCGTTTAGAGTTCTTAAACTCGTTGAAGAGTTACGTATAAAACTTCCCACAGAAGTTCATCGTTCCCATGAGATAGGATGGTCAGATCGTCAACGGAGAGCAAATTCGACGCGAGCAATCGAAGGAGGCATTCCATTGCTACCGAGAAGGACCCAGTTTTAAACAAAGGAGAAAACCAAATTCGTTTTCTTCTCTTTTGTAATCAAGTTGTAATCAGAATCAAAAGAATACAAGTCAATTTTCTTTTGTTCTCTTCATTGCAATTTTCCCACATACATGGAGTAATCTCTGTTAGCCTCTTTGTTTTGATGATGTTTTACAAACAATTTATCACTAATGTTATTTGTCTAGTATTTGTGTTTATCTATTTATTGTAGACAAACAACAAGTTGGAGGATGGATGGAATTGCGCATTCACGATCATATCCAATGGAGGTTGGTTAAATAGTGGTGTGAAGCCTTGTAATTCAAGTTGAAGATCCAAGTTCAAGCTTCATTCGCAAGTGTACCAAGATAGAGCTTCGTTGAAGATTACAAGCTTGGGTATAATTAGTTTAGGAGTTTATATTATGTGTGTTAAGTACTTTAAGCTCAATATCATATACACACACATTTTATTGGTTTATATATATATATATATATATATATATATATATATACATACATACATATTTTGGCTTTTTGTTTATCTACAAATAAAGTTTTTACTAGCATATAAATAAATATTTATATTCATACATGTTTGTTTTTACGTGGATAAATTGGTTTGGTTTAATTTCATAGATATGAAACAAATATATATTTGTATTCATACTCATATGTTTCATATTCTATTATATTTATGAAAATACTATATTCATTGTTTATAGACTTCATAACAATAGTTTACATCTTTCTTCAAGTCTATAAAATTATTTTGTATTGTTTCAAAACATGCTTAAGCTAAAATGTCAAAACTCATATGTTCACATTTTCATGTTTTGGACTATTTTGCAAAATGATGATATTTTTTATTTGGGAGGTCCTTTTTAAAAACTAGTTTTTATAGCATGTGTATTATCATGTCTACAATCATTTTCTAAAGTTTTACATTTTTTTGAATTTGTTTGATATTTTTAAACAGGGTTTTAAAATCAGAAAACTGTTTCAAACCTGTCAAATTGCATATATCTGTTTGCGATCGACCGCCATGGTCGACCGCCCCTAATTCCAGAGACTCAGTATGTTTTTTGATGGCTCACAGTCGATCGGGGCGGTCGACCGGATGCAATCTAGAGAGTTTCGCTGTCGACCGCCATGGTTGACCGGCTGATGTCTAGAGCCAAAGCTCTGTTTCTGACCTGCTTGCGATCGACCGCGCATTTCCTACGGTCGACCGCCAATCTGTCAATCAGGTTCCAATGGCTTTTTTCCTGAGCTGTTTTCCTTAGGCTTTTTGGTCTTTTCTGTTAGGTTTTTGGCTGAGGTTTTGGGAGGCTATAAATACCCCATTGCTCTCATCTTTCAATAAAAAAAGAGAATGTGTTAAAAGAGTTTAACAAGGGTTTAAGCTTATTTTGTTTTTGTTTAAAAGAGTGTTTAAGAAGCTTTTAAGCATTTAAGAGTTTGAGTTTGTGAAATCAATTTCACAAGAGCTTGAGGAGATCCTATTAGTGCTTGAGCATCCAACTACTCTTCCTCGATCTCTTGATCTATTGAGAAGTTTTCTAAACTCTATTTCTAGCTCTTTTATATATTTGATTTTTATTGTTATTAAGCTAGAATTATCTTAAGTTTAGTTTTGATTTATATCTCTTTGTTCACACACAACCTATTGAGCTTATTGTATTTACATTCATAGTAGAATTAGGTTGTGGGATTGTGTAACCTAGAGAGTGAGCTTATAATTCGTTCTCATCCATTATAGAGAACAACACTTTGTATTATGCATTATTATGAGATTCACTTTGTATTACACTAGTACACCGAGAGGAGTATGTGGTGAGAGACGGGGTTGCTTCCAAGAGGAGTGGCGTCGGTTGACGAACCTAGGGAGAGGTTGTATCTGAGCACTTGAGGAAGGACACAGAGTGACCAACACTTAGAGGGTGTAGAGTGTAGTTACATTGTGTTATTGTGTGGTGTAAACGTTATTCGGGTGATCGTAGAAAACCCGGTTATGTTAGTGGATTTCTCCCCGGGAGTGGGGAGCGGAGACGTAGGACAGAAGGTCTGAACTCCGTGATCATTTCATGTGTTTGAGTTTGCTTTGGCGCACTTACTCTTATGTTTATATTTCTTGTCGTCATTGTCCATTGCTCCTTATTTATATCATCCACTATCTTGTTTATTTTGTTTACCCTTGTGTATATCACTTATCCTAGCTCACATATCTTGTTGTATTTTATACTTGTTAGGATAACTTATTAATTAGTTTTAATTGGCATAAAATCAGATTAGATTAGCATGATCCTAATCACCCCCCTCTAGGGTCTAACAATTGGTATCAGAGCTTGGTGCTTTTTGATTTAAGGTCTAATCTTCTTGAGTTAAAGATCCAAGTTATCTTTTTGTGCTAATCTAATTTTGAGATTTTTGTATCTTGCTTGCACATATATACATTATGGATATGCACGGTGCACCTTGTTTAGGTTATGCCATGAATGTTCCTCTTTGTTTAGATAATTTCTCCTATGCCCAATGGTGTATTAGATTTAAGTTATTTGTTAGATCTAAACATTTTGATTTATGAAAAATTATAGATGATACTTATATTGTGCCCACTTTAGATAAATCCAAGTGGTGTAAAAATGATAAAAAATTATTTACTATGAACAAAATTTTGTAAGAATATTTGTTAAATGCTTTTGATTCATCTATGTCTAACAAATTTGTTCATTTTGATAGTGCTTACACCTTATGAAAATTTATTGAAGCACATCAAGGGGACTTGGAAGCTATCCGATAAGCTTTGGAGGATCCGGCTTCAAGTTCATATGGACACTAGGCGATAGTCCTAGTGAGGTTTGCGAGTTCGAACCCGATAATGATTTATCTAGTGATGAACTTGCTTATGCTAGTAAAAAATTATTGCATACCTATAACAAATTGCATAAATATTTTATTGACTTAAAAAGCACGCATGAAGATTTGAAATCCGATCATGAGTTGTTAGCTTCTAAGTTTGATACTATTTTTAATGAGAATGTGATCCTCAAAGAAAAGAATGATAAATTAAAATTGGATCACGATTCTTTAATTTCAAAATTTTGCTATTTTAACTCATGAAAATGATAATGCCATGTTAGAAGTAGAGAACATAAAAAATAATACAGCTTTTTTTTTATAAATGACTATTTATGTTCTGCTTCTAATAAAAATGCATATGTGCCTAATAATGAAGATTTGAATCTTGTGAATAACCATATTTTATCTTTAGATTCAACTTTGAACATATGCATTAATAATCATAAGAAGCTTATGGATATGTGTGCTAAGTCTAAGTCAAAATCATCTACTCATTATGCACACATATATAGCAAGGTTTACAAGTGCTTAATTTGCGGCCGAAAAGGCCATTTAGCTAAATTTTTCTATGATGCACACAAACATAAAAATGTCAATGATCCTTGTACATCTCATCAAGTTTCTTCATCACATGTACACACACATGCACCCATTGTTCATCATAAGCATGCTCATGTGTATAGATGTGATCATTGTGGTCGTTTTGGTCATTTGGCAGATTATTGTTTTGATTTGAAAAAGAAATCTTATTTGCCAAATGTTTCTAGTAGACCATATGTTTTTAAATGTGATATTTGTGGTAGGTTTGGACATCTTACAAAATTTTGTTATGATATGTAAAAAGCTTCTAAGTTGCAATATGTTCCAAATAGACTATTCTTTAAGAATGTTTCTCATTTGCAAAATAATTTTAAAAGACAATCTTTATTTGCAAATGATTTCCGTGCACGAGCTAAAGGTTCACAAAAACAAATGGATCTCTTTCATTACACAAATTGCAATCAAAATGGCCATTTGAGTAAATATTGCTTTGACCGTGTTAGTACACAACATATGCCCAAGAGGGTTCATAACCCTAGGGCTTTGAACTTAAATGATAGGGGTCATGTCCCTAAACTTTTTGGTACCAAGAATTCTTGGGTACCAAAAAAATTTAATTTTTAAACCAAGAATTTTAGTGTTTTTCTTTTTCTTTTTCTTGGTTTTGAAAAACGTGTTCTAAACTTTTTATATGAAAATAATTTTTAATTGATCAAATCTTTTGTTTTCATGATCATTTATTTTGATTTTGATGAGAGGTTTGTGTTTATATAATCCTCCGGGTTTATTGCGTGTTTATTCCCAAATCTTGTTTACCGGGTACTAAAAGTCCTTATATGGGTTGGAACAAGCTTAGGAGCTTGATATATTGTTGTCTCTCTTGTATTTTGTTAAAAATTTTATTTTGATTTGATGCTTTGAGTTCATTGTATAGCTCAAATAGATGATTCAAATTTCAAATATGCTTTATAATGTATTCTATGAGTGGTTTGATCAAGTTTTTCAAAGAAAATTTTCTTTATTGTTCAAACATCATTTTTGGGCTTAAAATTTGATTTATGATTTCATTTGGTTGATTTGTTTTCATTTGATAACTTTCTGCATGATTCTCATGTTCCTCTCTCTCTTTTGATTTCATAAATCTATTTATTATTTTATTTTTTAGTAATGAGACACCGTTTTCATAATGATATATCTATATGTGTCCTCATTATCCTCTTATATGTGAGTAATATTTAGCATATTTTTTATCTATACTTGCTCACATGTTTTGCCTTGGTCTTTACTTCATATACTCCATATGGCATTTTGATAGGGGGAACAATCCATATATATATATATATATCACCCATGCTTATTTATAGGGGGAGCTTTCGCTCTCTTCATTCTTTTGTTTTCCCCCTTTTTGATGTTATCAAAGGGTGAGAAATATTGTGAGTATATTCTTTTTAGTTATATGCATGATAATTATAATATTGTATATTCATCTCTTTTCATACATATAACCTTTTTGTAAATTGTTTGTCATCATACAAAAGGGGGAGATTGTTAGCCTCTTTGTTTTGATGATGTTTAACAAATAATTTATCACTAATTTTGTTTGTCTAGTATTTGTGTTTATCTATTTATTGTAGACAAACAACAAGTTGGAGGATGGATGGAATTACGTATTTACGATCATATCCAATGGAGGTTGGCGGAATAGTAGTGTGAAGCCTTGCAATTCAAGTTGAAGATCCAAGTTCAAGCTTCATCCGTAAGTGTACTAAGATAGAGATTCGTTGAAGATTACAAGCTTGAGTATAATTAGTTTAGGAGTTTATATTATGTGTGTTAAGTACTTTAAGCTCAATATCATATACACACACATTTTATTGATATATATATATATATATATATATATATATACATACATATTTTGGTTTTTTGTTTATCCACAAACAAAGTTTTTACTAGCATATAAATAAATATTTATATTCATAAATGTTTGTTTTTACGTGGATAAATTGATTTGGTTTAATTTCATAGATATAAAACAAATATATACTCATATTCATACTCATATGTTTCATATTCTATTGTATTTGTGAAAAATACTATATTCATTGTTTATAGACTTCATAAAAATAGTTTACATCTTTCTTCAAGTCTATAAAATCATTTTGTATTGTTTCAAAACATGCTTAAGCTAAAATGTCAAAACTCATATGTTCACATTTTCATGTTTTGGACTATTTTGCAAAATGATGATATTTTTTATTTGGGAGGTCCTTTTTAAAAACCAGTTTTCATAGCATGTGTATTATCATGTCTACAATCATTTCCCAAAGTTTTATATTTTTCTGAATTTGTTTGATATTTTTAAACAGGATTTTAAAATCAGAAAACGGTTTAAAACCTGTCAAATTGCATATATCTATTTGCGGTCGATCATCACGGTCGACCGCCCCTGAGTCCAAAGACTCAGTATATTTTTTGATAGCTCGCGGTCGACCGTGGCAGTCGACCGAATGCAGTCCAGAGAGTTTCGCGGTCGACCGGCTGATGTCCAGAGCCGAAGCTCTGTTTCTGACCTGCTCGCGGTCGACCGCACATTTCCTACGGTCGATCGCCAATCTGTCAATTAGGTTCCAGCGGCTCTTTTCCTGGGCTATTTTTCTTGGGCTTTTTGATCTTTTTTGTTGGGTTTTTGGCTGAGGTTTTGGGAGGCTATAAATACCCCATTGCTCTCATCTTTCAATAAAAAAAAGAGAATGTGTTAAAAGAGTTTAACAAGGGTTTAAGCTTGTTTTGTTTTTGTTTAAAAGAGTGTTTAAGAAGCTTTTAGCATTTGAGAGTTTGAGTTTGTGAAATCAATTTCACAAGAGCTTGAGGAGATCCTATTGGTGCTTGAGCATCCAACTACTCTTCCTCGATCTCTTGATCTATTGAGAAGTTTCTAAACTCTATTTCTAGCTCTTTTATATATTTAATTTTCATTGTTATTAAGCTAGAACTATCTTGAGTTTAGTTTTGATTTATATCTCTTTGTTCACACATAACCTATTGAGCTTATTGTATATACATTCATAGTAGAATTGGGTTGTGGGATTGTGTAACCTAGAGAGTGAGCTTATAATTCGTTCTCAACCATTATAGAGAACAAACACTTTGTATTGTACCTTATTGTGAGATTTACTTTGTATTACACTAGTACACCGAGAGGAGTGTGTGGTGAGAGACGGGGTTGCTTCCAAGAGGAGTGGCGTCTGTTGACGAACCTAGGGAGAGGTTGTATCCGAGCACTTAAGGAAGGACACAGAGTGACCAACACTTAGAGGGTGTAGAGTGTAGTTACATTGTGTTATATACCAACACTTAAATCAGAAGCCAATACCTGATAATCAAACACGCTTTGAATCCTAAATATGCACTCAGATCAAATCTCACATCCTCGATATGACCATATGCTAGGCAACCAAACATCCGAAGCAACCCAATATCTGAAGCAGCTCTACCAGATCCAAAATCTCTAAATGCAGCAATCGACAACCTATGACTAAGATGACCCAAATATGTCAAAACCCAAACACCAAAACCAATGCTCGACATCAAACATCGATCCTCTTCCAGTAAGGAACGATCCATCAAAATTGTTATCTTATCTCGTCACTCTAATGTTTCCTCTCTAATAAAGTGTCTCAAACTACCATGAGCTTGGCATAAACATAGAAAAGAACCTCTACCAAAATTAGAACAGCGTGTTACCTTTCTTCCAATACACTTCCTCCATCTGTTGTTGACTTCTAGGACTTCATACCAACGTGACTTGGCTATAACCCACAAATGCCTAGAATAATCCCTAACATAGGAAACCAAATACCGATTACCTCCTAATAATGCCTCCTTGGAAGGCCCCCAAATGCTTGAACGAACACCACCTAGAAGACCCCTCGTTCGGTAAATAGAAGTACCAAACTCCATCTTGGTCTCCTTACTCATACCAATGTGCTCACAGGACGTCAATCTGTAGGTCAAAGCAATCCTCAACAATCCATGCACGACATCAACATTCGAACATCCCAGCCTTAAATCCTTCTTTCTCAATCATCTTCCTCAAAGCACCAACAAACTAATATGGAACAAACTAAAAGAAAATAGATCCAAATTGCGAGAAAGGTAGATTTTTACCTCTAACTAAAACCCTAACAAGAGCCTCCAAAAGATCTCACCCCCATACGACGGAAGACAAGATCCACAATAGTAAAAATCCTACCTTTATCACCAACTAAAACTCTAGACGAGCTTCCAAAGCGATCTACTCATCCACCAATCCCCAAGCATAGCCAAAGCTCTGATACAACTTGTTGGGCTCTGATACCACTTGTTGTGCTTCGAGGAACTAAACCAAACGCCGAGAGAGAATACTAAAACAAATTAACCAAAATAACGACACAAACACAAACAACCAATTTTACATAGTTCAGCAAGTTGCCTACGTCCACGGGGCAAGAAGAAAATGAGTTTTCACTAATAGAGAAAGAGAGTACTGTAAAACCCCGTATTTTTGTTAGAAGTATATGTGAATTATTAGGGATAAATAATTTTATCATGATAAATAGCTTGAGGTCATGGAGGTACCTAATAACGAGTTATTTGAGTCGATATGAGTGTATATATATAGAGCTTTGTGCACTGGTTTTGCAAATAAGCAAAACATGCACGATCAGGATTTTCTGCTTGCTCAGTCGACTCATGAGTCGACCAATGAGTCGACTTACGGGCTGAAATTCTGTTTTCTTTTCGGGTCTGTTCGGGATTTGGGGTTCGGGTTTATTTCGGGTTTAACCGCTTGTTATATCCTTTCCTACCCGAGAATCTTCATCGGAACTCAAAACCCTAGCCCCCTCTCTCCCTCAAACCCTAGTTAGTTTTTGGTGAAGTTTTGAGGGATTTCGAGGAGTTCTTCAGCAGCTTTGGGCATTTCAGTGAAGGGGGATGTGTTCTCTCTCGTTTCTGGAGATCCAATAGCACCTAAGGTGAGTAACATCTCGCCAAACTCTGCACCTCTTTTATTTACATGTTTTCACTAAGTTTATTTCGGATTTTTGAGCCTAAAACGTATTTTGTGCATAAAGATAGATTCTTTATAAAATGGGTTGCAAGAATTTAATGTTTCAGTTTATAAAAACTCACCAACATTTTGTAAATTAAGATCCAGATCTAGAATTTGATTTTAAACATGGGTTTCATTGTGATTTATTGATTTAAATATGTTTTAAACATGTATAAATATGTTTAGAATTTTGGTGGATGTAATTGCATGTTAATATTTCTTTTTAATGTGGTACAATTATGCTAGAAATCGTATTTTTATTGCTGGAAATGATAAAGAGTATCATTAGGTTGAAATTTTACAAATAAACATCATATGCATGAAATCTGAAAATCTGTCTGCTCAGTCGACCCATCAGTCGACTTATCAGTCGACTTATGAGTCGACTGATGAGTCGACTGACAGGAAATTTACAGTTGTTCTTCTCTTCTGTATGTCAGGTCGACCAATGAGTCGACCGATGATCCCAGTCGACTCATGAGTCGACTGATGAGGAAAATTCTAGCTTTCCTCGGTTTGGATCTGTTTGGATTATTTCTGTTTAACCGAAACTGTTTGGACATGTTTACTATTTGGCGTGTTTCTATGTGAACGAGGAGTCACCTCGAATATCCGATATTAGATATTTATGTTTATTTTGTATTTCTATAGGTGAGATGACTTACGGACACGAGTTTAGTTTTGCACATCGAGACACGTGTGAAATTTGAGTATATGCATCTTTTCATATATTGCATTTAGTCCATGTATTGGGTAATTATTATGTGTAGTCCATGTGTTGGGCATTTATCACATACAGTCCATGTGTTGGACATTCATTTTTCAGTCCATGTGTTGGGCAATTTTCATATGCAGTCCATGTGTTGGACATCCGCTACTTCTAGTTTTAGTCCATGCGTTGGATACCTGTTTAAACCCTGAATATGACACTTATACTTACATAGGCTGGACATGACACTTAATTATGTGGGTTATGACATGACATGTTATTTAAGTCTGAGATGGGTTAGTATTTCCTTATATTATTGTTCCTGTATTAGATTTTGGGTTTGGTATTTAGGGATTTACAATTTGAGATACAAGGTATATACATGAGGGTTTTCTTGTTTGGATTATTTCGCTCGACGTACCTATGCTCGTGTTGTAATTTCCTAAATACTAAAATCCTCTTATACATAGGTATTTATAATTTGAGCTACATGGTATATATATGAGGGTTTCCTTATTTGGATTATTTTGCTCGACGTACTTATGCTCATGTTGTAATTACTTAAATAGGATTAGTGATTTTATATATTTATTATAACTGTATTTTCTGTATACAACGAGCCTTTTCCCTTGGGGTTGGTTGTGATGTTGCTCGCTAGCGCTTTGACGCTCATTGTCCCCCCCCCCCCTTACAGGTAACGAGCCAGGAGCCCGGAGAGTCGCAGGTTGATGGTGACACACTTTAGCTTCAGCCGTTTACTTTAGTTATATTTTTCTTTTGAACTCCACTACAGACTTTTGTTTGACATTTGAGAGTTTATTCTAGAAGTTGTAAAGACTGTGTGCCTTACTTTCCTTTTATTCAGATAATTGTATTTGAGACTTGTTGAGAAGTTCCAGTTTATTCATTTCAGACGTTGACTTGTACTTCGGTATGTTAGATGATGAAATATAAATTTGAACTCTATTATTTCATCAGTTGACTCTAGAGAGATAGTAATTGTGATGATGAAACATGTTATTATACGGTGTGGTGCATGACGGGTTTGATATTCTTGGTTTTACCTTAGACTGCAGCCTTGTGTGAACCCAGGGGCATCACAAGTACAAACTGAGATTACAAATCACTCAAAACAAACCAACTAATCTCACCAACAAAGCTCTTAATCTCTCAAACAATAACCCTAATCAATAGCTCAGAAAGATATCTCTTTTTTGTGCTCCAATAACCCCAAAACAACCCTTTGATTGCTCCAAAGAAATCCTAAAACGTGGTTGCTATTTATATCAAACAGCAATCCCAAACAGAACATGAAGCCGCAATTAGGCCCAAACCCGACTGGCGATCGATCGTCGAAATCGTCGTGGTCGACCAGATAGAATGACAGAATCTAAAAAACCATTACAGGGTTTGGTGGTCGGCCGCCGAAATCGTCGCGATCGACCGTCACCAAGTCTAGAAACTCCCTGAGGTTGTGCACATTTCCGGTCGACCGACCCAAAGCTCACGGTCGACTGGCAAGCACCCAAAACTCTGCCTGCTTCTAAAAACCCGTTCTTCTCCAAAGTTTTTCCTGTTTCTACACTTCAAATAAGTCACCTGTGAACTCACACTCCCTCACAATAATCTCCCTCACAAAATTGCTCAAAATAATGTTAATACTATGGTTAAGAAATCCTAGAAACATGTGTTTCTATTTATATCAAAACTCAATCCAAAGCAGACCATGAAATAAATCCGGCCCGTATCCTCTTTCCGGTCGACCACAGGGGTTGCACCGGTCGACCGGCTAGAGACAGATTCCAAGTTCTTGTAATGTGCACATTTTCGATCGACCGGTCGAACTCGTTCAGTCGACCGACCAGAGACAGGGTTTCAGACCTGTAATCCAACAGGCTGTCGGTCGACCGGGTCTATGCCGTCGGTCGACCGACCGGTAGAAAGCTGTAGTCTCTTCCCAGCTTCAAATTTTCTATTTTCGCCGCGTTTTCTAGATTATGTCCCATATCATTTCACTACATATATTGGCTAATGTAGTTCCTTCACTAAATAATATTTCAATTTTCGTGATAAAAAAATAATATTTCAATTTCCACCAGCTTGTGAGGTGATAGGGGTTGACTTGCTCCGAATTTTCAAGTCCACTTCCCAAAAAAATTTGTAAAAACTTTGCCTTTGTTTTCAGGACAATTTTGAGCAAGAGGCATCGCACTAATTCACAATGTATACTTGCATAGTTGCATGCACATGCGGGGCGACTTTGTGGACCATGTTTCCTTATTTACGCAAAGTGTTGACCTTTCCTTCATTATATAGACGTTTTTTAAGTAAATCCCTCACAACCTGATATCTATTATATAATTATATTGCAATTTACTGATTATTCTTGCATAGCTATAACTTATATTATTAGAAATAAAAGGGAATATTACCTTTTTATTCTCTAGGCATAGTGACTATAATAAAATAAAATAACATAAAAGAGTACTAGTATCATTTTATCTTAATTAAAATACAAATGATATGATCAGCAACTATACAAGACAGAATGCATCTAAATTCTATACCACATATTTATAAATAACAGTGGCATTGTTTTAATATGTAAAATATGAAGTACATTTATCTGGTTCTTTATGAGAAAATAAGGAAAAACATTATTTATGTGGAGATAAAATTTCCCACTAATATAATTAAGCTCTTCCTAGTACTTTTCAATATAAATTATGGGCCATTAAGATAAATATTGATGCTTAATTAACGAAGACATCATTGTCATGAGTTGGTCCCCAGTATCAAGTTGTTCACTGTGAAAAACCGGTTTAAGTCGTCAATACAAACAGAATCTTGTTTTTGACTCTTCAAAATGAATTTTCTATGAGATTACGTAAAAGTACACACCTTTGAAAAGGCCAATTTGGTAAGTAATATGGGGCACACATTCTTTTATAATTAGTTGGCCGGTCATTCAGCCGGTCGTAGTCTTTGTTGCATTGTAGATACTAAATACTAGTAGTGTTTGGTATGCACAATAAATAGTATTTATTCAAATAAGAAATGAATGAAAATAGTTGGGATAGTATTCGACAAAGAGCTTGATGGAAACCATATCCGAAGAGAAAGGTAACAAAAATAAAAAAAATCAAGATATATAGGGATATTTGATAAAGTATCTGTGAACGTGGGGCGTGGGTGGGGGCCACACCACGTGGGGAGATAAGGACGTGTGGTGGTCTTGTGCATTTTTGGGCTTGGATTTACAACCGGTGTGAGGAGATAAGGACGTGTGAGATTGATTAACTATTGAGAGCCTATAAATACTTATTTTCTCCTAGGGTTTTGTGTGCAAGGTAGAGGGGAAAACCGCGTTTGATTGGGCGGCGTGCAAGTGCGGAAAAAAACAGCAGATTGTTTTTTCGGCTGTATTTTGGGAAGAAGTACAGCTGTGTCAGCTGTTTAAGAGGAGATATTTGTGAGAGATTTGAGAGCTTGTTAGAGGTTTTATTTGTGTGATTGTAAATTCTATTTGTATTCTCTCACTCTCTAATAGTAAATCTCCCCCCTCCTTGCCCCGTGGACGTAGGCAACTTACCGAACCACGTAAAATTCGTTTGTCTTGCTGTGATTTTTAATAACTTGTTAATTTAGGTTCCCTCGACAAGTTAGTCCTACAACTGATGAGAGGAAGAACGTATATCCTACTTTGTTGAGATATATCACTTTCGATTCTTGTTTCCTTTGTGAAACAGGGATCTAGTTGAGATCTTACTCTCTTGTTGTGCACCAGAAGTGCTGTCGAAATTTTCGCTGCACACAACAAGTGATATCAGAGCCCAGTTTTTGGCTTGGGGCTTGTTCGAAAGATTCGCTGAAGGATTCTTATTTAGAGTTAGATCTACAACATGGGTGAAACAAGCACATCAGGATCGTCTCTTTCGAAGGTGATGCAGAGTCTGAGCATCAATAATACAAAGATTGATGTTTCGAAGTTCGACGGCAATATCAACTTTGGTTTGTGGAGATGTCAGGTGATGGATGCGTTGGACGCACAGAATTTGGAGGAGACTCTTGAGTTACAAGAAAAACCTAATGATATGGAGGATAAGGTTTGGAAGAAGTTGAACAGTAGGGCTTGTGGAGTTATTCGGTCATGCTTGACGTCGAATCTCATTTATGATGTGATGAACGAGACGTCAGCCAAGAAATTATGGGAAACGCTCAATGAGAAGTACCTTACTAAGAGCATTAAGAATCGGCTTTACTTGAAGAAGATGTTTTACCAGTTCAAGATGAAGAGGGGAGTTTCCATTAGGGAGCATGTTAACAACTTCACAAAGCTACTTTCGGATATGGTCAATGTGAATATCATGGTTGAGGATGAAGACAAGGCGATGCTACTTTTGTGTTCGTTGCCCGAGGATGATTATAGTACCTTTGTTCTCACTATGATTAATGGAAGGACGACTGTTAATTACAAGAAGGTGACCCCAATGTTGGTGAATTATGAGTTGAGGAAGAGTGTTGACGAACCCTCCGAGAAGGCATTGGGAGATGCATTAGCAATTCAAGGCCGTGGTCCAAACCGTAGTAGGAGGTCGCAGTCTAGAGGTGTACACTTTGTAGTTCGTAAAATCAGTGTGCCTTTTGTAAAGAGGATAAACATTAGAAAGCCGAATACCTAAAGTTAGATCGAGCCGGGAAGAATGAGGGGAAAGCTGTACAAGCTTCAGAGGTGAATGTTGTCAAGTCTAGTGGCAACAATTCAGATTCGGATTCTTCAGGCTATTCGTTATCTGCACTACCATCAGTTTGTGTTACTAACTCTACAGAGTGGATGTTGGATTCGGGTGCTTCTTACCATATTTGCCCTAAGAGGGATTGGTTCTTTAGCTTTCAGGAGTTAGAAAGAGGGGATATCATGCTCATGCGTAATGGACATACATGCTCTATTGGTGGTATTGGTACTGTTCGGATTAGGATGTGTGACGGGGTGAATCGGGAGTTAGATGAAGCAAGGTCTGTTCCGCAATTAAAGAAGAATATCATTTCACTGGGAGTTTTAGAGGCGGCAGGCTATCGGGTGACATTAGAGGATGCATTGTTGATTGTCACATTTGGGTCCACGATTGTGATGAAGGGCGTTAGAAAGAGAAATTTGTATCATTTGATTGGTAGCATGGTGATTGGTGATGAGCCGACGACTTCTTTGGATTTGGCTAGACTGTGGCGTTTGTTGAGGCTGAGATATTTGGTTATTGGTACCGTGTATTGTTTGTTGAGGAGTACTTTGACCTGTAGTTTGAAGTCATATGAACAAATTAGCATGAGCGAGAAGACCGAGGTGGAGTTTGGCACTTCTATCCATCAATCGAGGGGTCTTCTAAGGGGTGTTCATTAAGGCATTTGGGGTCCTTCTAAGGGGGCATCATTGGGAGGTAATAAGTATGTAATTTCCTGTGTTTGTTGTTAGACCCTAGAAGGGGGGTGATTAGGGTATTATGCTAATCTAATCTGATTTTATGCTAATTAAAACTAATTAACAAATATATTCTTGCAAGATAGATAAACAAGAGTTATAAACAAGAATAAGCAATATGAATAAAGAGATATATCTTATATGATAAAAATATATGCAAGGATATATAAACTAGCACTAGATGATATATCCTACCAAAGAGATATACAATATGATATATGCAAGGATATGTAAACTAACACAAGGGAAACCAATATGAACTAGATAGTGGATGATAAAAATAATGAGCTATGGACAATGGCAATAAGAAATATAAATATAAGATTAAGTGCGCCAAAGCAAACTCAAACACACTATATGATCACGGATTTCGGACCTTCCGTCCTACGTCTCCACTCCCCACTCACGGGGAGAAATCCACTATCACGATCGGGTTTTCTACGCTCACCTGAATAACGTTTACAACCACACTATGTCGGTTTTTAACGCTCACCGATCAACGTATACACTCACACTCACAATGTTGGTTTTCAACGTTCACCGATCAACGTTCACTCCTCACACTCGGTTTTTGTGACGCCCCTGGGTTCACACACGGCTGCAGTCCGAGGTGAAACCATGGATGTCAAACCTGCCATGCACCACACCGTGCGATAACACGTTTCACCATCACAATCACTATCTCTCTAGTGGAATCAACAACAGGTGTAAGTACAAAGCAAGTAAAAAGTGAATCAACAATACTGGATGAAGTGACAGAACATAATACATCTCATCAACGGAATAAACTGAAGAACATAGTCAAGGTCTGAAATGAAATAAACTGGAGTTCTTACAAGTCTCAAATACAGTAAGTCTGAATAAAGGAAATAAGGCGACACAGCCTTTACAACTTCTAGAATAAACTCTCAAATGTCTGACAACACTACAGTGGAGCTCAAAGAAAATAATACATAGATAATATAAAAAGCTGGATACTAAAGTAGTCCGCTAACCACCTGCGACTCTCCGTGCTCCTGGCTCGTGACCTGAAAGGGGGAGGGA
>BQKN01066068.1:242607-276214 GCA_022839385.1 Asparagus kiusianus
TTATGAGTCGACTCATGAACAAAAATCTGCATACTTCGATTTCTTTTGCACACTATTTGCAAACTTGCAACTCATCCTCATACCTGAGTTATATACACATGCTCATAAGCTCAAATATCATTTTCCATGCATGACCATGCAACAAAGATATATATAATATATATTAAATATCTTTATTCACTCGTATTCACACTTATAAGTTGTCAAAATCAACAGGGTCTTACAGTTTTCTAGCTCACCGAAAACTTTACAATCTCACAATGTAACAAACAATAAATTTGTTCTCTACAATACATGAGAACACAATGAAAGCTCACACTCAATTGTTACAACTCTCACCAACCCTAAATATACTATGTATAAAAATACAATAAGCTCAATGTGGGTGTGTGTAAACAATGAGTGAAATCAAATCAAATCTAAACTCAATATAAAAGCTAGCTTTAAAGAATGATAATTAAATAACTAAGCAAATGTAAAGCTAGATAAGAGTTTAGAAAACTTCTCAATGGATAACAAGATGAGAAGATGGAGATTGAAGCCCAAACAAGAAGATGATCTCCTCCACTTGTGAAAACTTCTTTATAAACCAAACAAATACTAAAACACACTTAAACCCTTGTTTAAAACTTGTTTAAAACACTTCTTGGATATATGAAAATAGTTATGGCGAAGGGGTATATATAGGGTAGAAGAAAACAACTCAAAAAATCTCAAAAACCCACTAAAAAATCAAAAACAGAAGTTACCGTTAAAGTTCAACAGTCAGATGCTACAGTAATAGTGGTCGACCGCGAAGTTCATCAAAACTGAGAGAACGTGTAGAGAGTTTGACGGTCGACCGCATTGTAGCGCGGTCGACTGCGGGTATTGTAGTCCTGCATATCTAGCATTGTAAAATCAATTAAAAATATTAAATCAACTCCAAAATTTATGACATTTTGTGGAAAGGTTATAGACATGTAGAAGAACATGTTAGAGGAAGAATTTCTGTAAAATCATTTCTCATTTGAGAGAAATAAATGTTTAAACACAGATATACAGTTTCTAAAAATCTGCTGACATACACGATTTTGTAAAATCAATTGGGCATAGTAAATCAACTCCAAAAATGATAAAATTTTGAGAGAAGTTTCTAAACATGTAGATAAACATTTCAAAGAAAAAATTTCTTAAATATCACTTCCAATATGTGAAAACTCATCTGTTTTGTAAAAACATGCACGAACATGCACGAACGAAAAACATGATTTTGTAAATTCAATTAAACATAACAAATCAATTTCAAACTTGATGAAACTTTGGGAAATGTTTGAAAATATGATTTTGAACATTTTACAAAAAAAAATTCCAATATGCATTTCCCAATTGTGGATCAATCTTATTATTTTGTAAAATCACATAAGTATGGACTTGTAAAAGCTTGATCTTGACAAAATGAGTTTAAACAAAGTTTTAAAAACTTTCCAATAGATTTATAAACTTGATAAAAGATATAAAATAATGTTGTTAAGTCTATAATCCAAAACGACGATAAACCAAACCAAACGTGTGTGTGTGATATTGAGCTTGAAGTATTAACACACATATTATATAAACCTAAACTAATTTACCCAAGCTTGATTGGTCTTCAATATGCTTGACTTGGTAATCTCACGGATGAAGTTTGAACTTAATCTTTAACTTTGAATTGCAAGGCTTCACTCCACTATTCCTCCAACCTCCATTGAATATGATCGTTGAAGCTCTATTTCATCCATCCTCCAACATATTGTTTGTCTACAATAAAAAAAACACAAACACTAGACAAACAATATTAGTAGTAAATTGTTTGTTAAACATCATCAAAACAAGAAGGCCAACAATCTCCCCCTTTTTGATGATGACAAACAATTTACAAAAAAAAAATATGCATGAAGAAAATGAAAAAATAATTCACATGCATATAAACAAGGAAATGTAAACTCACAATATTTCTCCCCCTTTGACAACATCAAGAAGGGGAAAACCATAAAGATGAAAGAGAGCGAAAGCTCCCCCTATCAAAAAGCATAGGTGTGTATAAAACAAGTATAGGGATTGCTCCCCCTATCAAAATGCTTTAAAGAATGTATGCAATGAGGATCAAGGCAAACATATGTGAGCAAGCATAGATGGAAAATATGCTAAACACTCCTTACATACGAAAAAGATAATGAGAACACATATGAATATATCAATATGAAAAATAGTGTCTCACATCAAAAAAATAAACACCATGTAAAAATAGATTTATGAACACAAATGAGAGAATAACATGAGAATCATGCAAAAAGAGTTTTCGAATGAAAACAAATCAACCAAATAAAATCATAAATCAACCACAATCACATAAAACCAAACCATCATTGATTTTTAAAAATCAAGAGAGGCAACTATATCTAGCTTTTGAGCTAGTATCAACCCATATGAACATTTTAGCACCCGGTAAACAAAATTTGGGAATAAACACCCAATAATCCGGGGGGTTATATAAATACAAACCTCTCATCAAAACAAGACCAATAATCATGAAAACAAAAAAAAATTGATTAAAGAAAATTTGTTTTCATAACCAAAAGATTTTAAGACATAATTTTCAAAACCAAGAAAAGGAAAAAAATAAGAACACTGAAATTCTTGGTTTAAAAATTAAATTTGTTTTGGTACCCAAGAACTCTTGGTACCAAAAGATTTAGGGACATGACCCCTATCTTTTAAGCTCAAAGCCCTAGGGTTATGAACCCTCTTGGGCACATGTGGTGCACTAATACGGTCAAAACAATATTCATTCAAATGACCCTTCCGATTGTAATTTATACAATAAAAGAGATCCATTTGTTTTTGTGGACCTTTAGCTCGTGCACGGAAATCATTTGCAAATAAATATTGTCTTTTAAAATTATTTTACAAATGAGAAACATTCTTAAACAATGGTCTATTTAGAATATATTGTAACTTAGAAGCTTTTTGCATATCAAAACAAAATTTAGCAAGATGTCCAAACCTACCACAAACATCACATTTAAAAGCATGTGGTCTACTAGAAGCATTTGGCAAATGAGATTTCTTTTTCAAATCAGAACAATATTCGACCAAATGACCAAAGCGACCACAATGATCACATCTATACACATGAGCATGCTTATGATGAACAATGGGTGCATGTGTGTGTACATGTGATGAAGAAGCTACATGAGATGCACAAGGAGCATTGACATTTTTATATTTGTGTGCATCGTAGCAAAATTTAGCTAGATGACCTTGACGGTCGCAAATTGAACACTTATAAGTTTTGCTATACATGTGTGCATAATGAGTGGATGATTTTGACTTAGCACACATATCCATAAGCCTCTTATGATTATCAATGCATATTTTCAAAGTTGAATCTAAAGATGAAATGCGATTATTCATAAGATTCAAATCTTCATTTTTAGGCACATATGCATTTTTAGAAGTAGAACATAAATAGTCATTTATAAAGGAAGCAGTATCATTTTGTATGTTCTCTACTTCTAACATGGTATTATTTTTATCATGAGTCAAGTTAGCAATATCCAATTTTAAATTTTTATTTTCCAAATTTAACATATCATTGTTTTCTTGAAGAGCAATACTTTCTTAAGAAATGATATCAAATTTGGAAGCTAACTTCTCATGATCGGATTTTAAATCTTCATGCTTGCTTTTTAAATCAATAAAATCATTTTGTAATTTGTTAAAGGCATGCACTAATTTTTCACTAGCACAAGCAAGTTCATCACTAGATAAATTATTAGTGGTTTCGAACTCGCAAACCTCACTAGGGCTATCGCCTAGTGGCCATGTGCATGATGCTCCACATGAACTTGAAGCCGGATCCTCCAATGCTTGTCGGATCACCTTCAAGTCCCCTTGATGTGCTTCAATAAATTTCCATAAGGTGTAAGCACTATCAAAAGAATAAAGCTTGTTAGATATAAATGAATCAAATGCATTTAATAAAAATTCTAACATAAGCTTGTTCATAATAAACATCTTTTTATCATGTTTGCTCCACTTGGATTTCTCTAACGTGGGCACAATATAAGCACAATAAATAATTTTTCATAAATCGATATTTTTAGATTGAATAAATATTTTAAATCTAAAACACCATTGAGCATAGGGGAAAACATTGAATTTAGGAGCAATACTAGAATCATAGCCTAAACAAGATGCATCATTCATATCCATGATTTATAAAAATATGCAAGCAAGATACAAATGTAATCAAAACAAGATTAGCACAAAGAGATAACTTGGATCTTTAACTCAAGGCGATTAGACCTTAAATCAAAGAGCACCAAGCTCTAATACCAATTATTAGACACTAGAGGGGGGGTGGGGGGTTAATTAGGGTCTTATGCTAATCTAATCAGATTTTATGCCAATTAAAACTAATTAACAAATATATTCTTGCAAGATAGATATACAAGAGTTATAAGCAAGAATAAGCAATATGAATAAAGAGATATATCCTATATGATAAAAATATATGCAAGGATATATAAACTAGCACTAGATGATATATCCTACCAAAGAGATATACAATATGATATATGCAAGGATATGTAAACTAACACAAGGGCAACCAATATGAACTAGATAGTGGATGATAAAAATAATGAGCTATGGACAATGGCGACAAGAAATATAAACATAAGATTAAGTGCGCCAAAGCAAACTCAAACACACGAAATGCTCACGGAGTTCAGACCTTCCGTCCTACGTCTCCACTCCCCACTCCCGGGGAGAAATCCACTATCACGATCAGGTTTTCTACGCTCACCCGAATAACGTTTACAATCACACTATGTCAGTTTTCAACGCTCACTGATCAACGTATACACTCATACTCATAATGTTGGTTTTCAACGTTCACCGATCAACGTTCACTCCTCACACTCGGTTTTTTAGCTCACAGAAAACTTTACAATCTCATAATATAACAAACAATAAATTTGTTCTCTACAATAGATGAGAATACAATGAAAGCTCACACTCAATTGTTACAACTCTCACCAACCCTAAATATACTATGTATGAAAATACAATAAGCTCAATGTGGGTGTGTGTAAACAATGAGTGAAATCAAATCAAATCTAAACTCAATATAAAAGTTAGCTTTAAAGAATGATAATCAAATAACTAAGTAAATGTAAAGCTAGATAAGAGTTTAGAAAATTTCTCAATGGATAACAAGATGGAAAGATGGAGATTGAAGCCCAAACAAGAAGATGATCTCCTCCACTTGTGAAAACTTCTTCATAAACCAAACAAACACTAAAACATACTTAAACCCTTGTTTAAAACTTGTTTAAAACACTTCTTGGATATATGAAAATAGTTATGACAAAGGGGTATATATAGGGTAGAAGAAAACAACTCAAAAAATCTCAAAAACCCACTAAAAAACCAAAAACAAAAGTTACCGTTAAAGTTCAACGGTCGGATGCTACAGTAATGGCGGTCGACCGCGGCGATCGACCGTGAAGTTTATCAAAACTGAGAGAACGTACAGAGAGTTTGACGGTCGACCGCACTGTAGCGCGGTCGACCGCGGATACTGTACCACTGCATATCCAGCTTTGTAAAATCAATTAAACATAGTAAATCAACTCCAACAATTATGAAATTTTGAGGGAAGGTTCTAAACATGTAGAAGAACATGTTAGAGAAAGAATTTCTAAAAAATAATTTCTCATTTAAGAAAAATAAATGTTTAAACACAGATATACAGTTTCTAAAAATCTGCTGACATAATCGATTTTGTAAAATCAATTGGGCACAGTAAATCAACTCAAAAAATGGTAAATTTTGAGAGAAGTTTCTAAACATGTAGATAAACATTTAAAAGAAATAATTTCTTAAATATCACTTCCAATTTGTGAAAACTCATCTGTTTTGTAAAAACATGCACGAACATGCACGAACGAAAAACATGATTTTGTTAATTCAATTAAACATAACAAATCAATTTCAAACTTGATAAAACTTTGGGAAATGTTTGTAAATATGATTTTGAATATGTTACAAAAAAGAATTTTTCAATATGCATTTCCCAATTGTGGAATCTCATTATTTTGCAAAATCACATAAATATGGACTTGTAAAAGCCTGATCTTGATAAAATGAGTTTAAACAAAGTTTTGAAAACTTTCTAATAGATTTATAAACTTGATAAAAGATATAAAATAATATTGTTAAGTCTATAATCCAAAACGATGATAAACCAAACCAAACGTGTGTGTGTGTGATATTGAGCTTGAAGTATTAACACACATAATATATAAACCTAAACTAATTTACCAAAGCTTGATTGGTCTTCAATATGCTTGACTTGGTAATCTCGCGAATGAAGCTTGAACTTGATCTTTAACTTTGAATTGCAAGGATTCACTCCACTATTCCACCAACCTCCATTGAATATGATCGTTGAGGCTCTATTCCATCCATCCTCCAACATATTGTTTGTCTACAATAAAAAAAAACACAAACACAAGACAAACAATATTAGTAGTAAATTATTTGTTAAACATCATCAAAACAAGAAGGCCAACATTTGTGATTGTTCTAGGCATTGGTGGGTTGCAACTAAGTCCCGTTGGTGTGAAGTCCTAGAAGTCAACAACAGTTGGAGGAAGTGTGTTGGCAGAAAGGTAACTCATTGTTCTGTTTAAGGTAGGGGTTCTTTTCTGTGTTTGTTCTGAGCTCACGATAGTTGGAGACACTTCATTAGAGGGGAAACATTAGGACGACAAAATAAGATGACAGGTTTGGTTAATTATTCCTTGCTGGAGTAGGATCGGCGTTTGATGTCAAGCATTGGTTTTAGTGTTCGGGCTTCGACATATTTTGGTCATCTTGTTCATAGGTTGCCAACTGCTGTGTCTAGAGATTTTGGATCTGCTAGAGCTGCTTCAGATTTTAGATTGCATCGGATGTTTGGTTGTCCAATATTTGGTCACATCGAAGATGTGAGATTTGATCTGATTGCATGTTTAGGATTCAGAGGCTCGTTTGGTTATCAGTTGAGAGACTCTGATTTTGTTCTAAACAGGTATGTCATTTTTAACTCTCGGCAGGTAGAGGGTGTTGATAGGATCGTTAGGATATCGCAGCAGGTAGAGTGTGATGCCACTTCACGTTGGATGGAGATTCCTTCATGTTCTCTAGATCATATGGCATCGTTTGGGATTCCAGCTGAGGTGATACAAATTGTGAATCATATTGGTTTGGATGTAGATGATGAGTTGGTTGATTCAAGTGCAGCTGGAGGACATAGTTCAAATTTGGTTATGGTCGTTAGTTCACCTCAGGAGGGGGTGTTTGGTGTTAGACCCTAATGACACTAGGAAAGAACCCTAGAGGGGGGGAGGGGTTAATAGGGTTTATGCTAATCTTATCCGATTTAAATGCTAATTAAAACTTATTAACAATTATATTCTTGCAAGATAGATATACAACTAATTATGAGCAAGAATATGCAATATGAACAAAGGGCTATATCCTAGCAATAAGATATACTATGAGATATATGCAAGGATATACAAAACATTCAAGGGTAAACAAACTAAACCAGATAGTGGGTTATATAAACAATGAGTAATATACAAAGGTGATATAAGATATGAACATAAAAAATAAGTACGCCAATGCAATCACAAACAAACGATATGTTCACGAGGTTCGGTCCCCACGACCTACATCCCCGCTCCTCACCTCGAGGAGATATCCACTATCACACCGGGTTTTCACCTCACAATATGGTTTTCTATCTAACAGAAAACTCTACACACTCGGTTATCAAGTCAACCGATAACTCTCACAAATCCTCACAAAGTATATAAACAAGCTACAACCTCAAGTGTTGGCCCTCACGTATCAACTCCTTTAAGTGCTCAGAATTATCGCCTCTCGCTAGGCCACCGACGCCACTGCTCTCGGTATCGACTCCGTCCTCACCACACACTCCTCTCGGTGTACAAGTGTATTACAAAGTGAACTTCAAAATTTAAGCACACAAATATAAAATTGTTCTCTACAATAGATGAGAACACAATGTAGGCTCACACTTAATGTCACACAAACCCCACAACCCAAATTATTTAATGTATGAAAATACAATAAGCTCAATGGTTGTGTGTGTAAACAATGAGTAAATCAAAACTAAACTCAATTATGAAAATCTAGCTTATAAAGACGATACTCAATAAACAATGTAAATACAAACCTAGAAATTGAGTTTAGAAAACTTCTCTATAGATAACAAGAGAGAGGGAGAAGAGTTGAATGTTCAAACACCAATAGATGATCTCCACTTGCTCTTGTGAAATTCTCTTCACAAACGAAACTCTTAAACAAGGCTTAAACACATTTAAACAAACTTAAACAAACTTTAAACCTTTGTTAAACTTTCTTAAAACATTCTCTTGAGTTATATGAAGAGCTGAAGGCAATGGGGCATTTATAACAACCCAAGACATCAGCCAAAACCCAACTGAAAAGACAAAAAAGCCCCCAGAAAACACTACTGGAAACTAGCCTTATATGAGTCGACTTATATGAGTCGACTTATGAGTCGACTTATATGAGTCGACTCAGCAGAAGAAAAATCATAACTGTGCTGCACTTCGTGAGTCAACTTATGAGTCGACTCATTAGTCGACTCATGAGTCGACTAAACATGCACATACCTGAAGTGCACAGAAAAACTCAACTTTAAACTGGGTTTAAAAATATCAAATAAATTCTAAAAATTATGAAATTTTGGAAGATGATTGTAGACATGATAATGAATATGCTACAAAAACTGGTTTTAAAAAAGGACCTCCCAAATGAGAAATATTATTATTTTACAAAATAGTCCAAAACATGAAAATGTAAACACATGAGTTTTGACATTTTAGCTTAACCATGTTTTGAAACATTACAAAATGATTATATAGACTTAGTAAAAGATGTATATGATTATTGTTAAGTTCAAAAACTAATAAAATAAAATTTTCATAAAATTGCATATTCTATGCAATATAAATTCAAACATAATAGAGTATGAAACATATGAGGATGTATATGAATATATTTATTTCATATAAACCAAAACACAATAATAAATATGAAATATATAATTTCATATTTATATAAACTTGGAAACCAAAATATGCATGTATATATATATATAATTATATATATACATAGAAACCAAATACGTGTGTGTATATATGATTGAGCTTAAAGTACCAACACACATAATATAAATCTAAACTAATGTTACCCAAGCTTGATCTTGATCTTCAATAAGCTTGACTTGATACACATTACGGATGAAGCTAGAATTTGGATCTTCAACTTGAATTGCATAGGCTTCACCCACTATTCCGCCAACCTCCATTTGATATGATCGTTATGGCACAATCCATCCATCCTCTAACCTCGTTGTTTGTCTAGAATACTTAATAAGAAATACAAACACTAGACAAATAATATTTGGAATTGTTTGTAATCATCAAAACAAGATTAGAAGATGTAATCTCATAACATGAGACCTAACAATCTCCCCCTTCTTGATGATGACAAACAATCTACACAAAGAGTATATAAGATAAGCAATAAAGTATAATACTCTTAAAATATACTCACAATCCACCTGTTTCTCCCTCTTTGGCAACATCAAAAAAAGGGAAACAAAAGAATAAGAGAGCGAAAGCTCCCCCTACAAATAAGCACGATGAGTATAAAACAAGTATAGGGATTGCTCTCCCTATCAAAATGCCTTAATAGATATATGTAATGAATGCTAAGGCAAAAACATGTGAGTAAGCATAAATGAAAGATATGCTAAATATAACTCATATATAAACAAGACAAAGAGAACATATATTGATATGTCATTATGAAATAATATCTCGTTACTCAAACATAAAAACCATGTATGAATAAATTTATGAAAACAAAGGAATGATGAAAACATGAGAACCATGAAAAAAAGTTTTCAAATAAAAACAAATCACTCAAATGAAATCATAAATCAAAATTTGAGTCCAAAAACAATGTTTGATCAAAAAAGAAAATTTTCTTTGTATAACTTGATCAAACCACTCATAGAATACATTATAAGATACGATTAGATGATCCAAGAGCACAAACATATAAATATCATCATATAAGTAAAATATAATGAATTCAAAGCAACAAATAAAAAAAGTCTTTGACAAAAGAATTTCAAGAGAGGTAATAATATATCAAGCTCTTAAGCTTGTTCTAACCTATATAATCATTCTAGCATCCGGTAAACATGATTTGAGAATAAACACCCAATAAACCCGGGGGTTACATAAATATAAACCTCTCATAAAAAATCAAAACTAGTAATCATAAAAACAAAAAATTGATCAAAGAACAATTGTTTTCTTATTCAATTTTTTTTTCAAAACACATTTTTCAAAACCAAGACATGAAAGATAAAAAATAACAAAATTCTTGGTTTAAAAAGATCTTGGCACCCAAGCATTCTTGGTGCCAGATTGGTTAGCGACATGACCCCTATCATTCAAGCTTAAAGCCCTAGGGTTATGAACCTATTTGGGCGCATGTGGTGCACGAACACGGTAAAAACAAAAATTATGGAAATGACCTTTCCGATTGCAATAAGTGCAATGAAAGAGGTCTATTTGATTTTGTTGACCGTAAACATGTGCACGAGAAATATTTGCAAACATAGATGGTCTTTTAAGATTATTTTACAAATATAAAATGTTTTGAAATAATGTTGGTCTACTTGAAATATTTTATGATTTTAAAACTTTTCGTAAATCAAAACAAAATTTAGCTAAGTGACCAACTCTATCAAAAAAATCACAATGATACACATTAGCATACTTATGATGAACTTTATGAGAATGAGCATGTGAATGTGTATATGATGAAGAAGCCTTATGAGATGCATAAGGAGCATTAATATTAGTCTTTGTAGGTTTATGTGCATCATAGCAAAATTTAGCAATATGGCCTTTTCGGTCGCAATTTGAACACTTGTAAATTTTGCTATACATGTGTGCATGATGTATGAGATATCTAGATATAGTAGCATGAGACTTAGCACACATGTTCGTAAGTTTCTTATTATTATCCATACATGTAACAAGAGTTGAGTCTAAAGATGAAATGTAGTTTTTAACAAGATTCAACTCATCATTATTAGACACATATGCATTTTTATTAGAAGTAGAACATAAATAGTCATTTATGAAAGAAGCAGTATCATTTTTTATGTTCTTTACTTCTAAATGGCATTATTTTTGTCATGAATCAAGATAGTAATATCCAATTTCAAATTATTATTTTCCAAATTTAGCATATCATTATTTTCTTTAAGAGCATCATTATCTTGAGAAATGATATCAAATTTGGAAGCTAACTTCTCATGATCGGATTTTAAACCTTCATGCTTGCTTTGTAAATCAATAAAAATTTTATGCAATTTGTTATAGGCATGCAATAATTTTTCACTAGCGCAGGCGAGTTCATCAAAAGATAAATCATATTTAGATTCGGACTCGCTTACCACACTAGGGCTATCGCCTAGTGGCTGTGTGCATGAAAATGAAGCTCCACATGAACGAGAAGCGGAATCCTCCAAAGCTTGTCGGATCGCCTCCAAATTCCCTTGATGTGTTTCTATAAGTTTCCATAATGTGTAAGCACTATCAAAAGAATCAAGTTTGTTAGACAAAGATTAATCGAACGCATTATGTAAAATTTTTAACAAAAGCTTATTCATGGTAAACATACGATGATCATTTTTATTCCACTTGGATTTCTCCAAAGTGGGCACAATATAAGCATCATCTATAATTTCCCATAAATCGAAGTGTCTAGATCGAACAAAAAGTTTAAATCTAACACACCATTGGGCATAGGGAAAATTATCTAATATAGCAGCAATATTGATGGCATAACCTAAAGAAGGTGTACCGTGCATATCAATAATGTATATATGTGCAAGCAAGATACAAATAAAATCAAAACAAGATTAATATACAAAGATAATTTGGATCTTTAAATCAAGGCGATTAGACCTTAAATCAAAGAACACCAAGCTCTGATACCAATTGTTAGACCCTAATGCCACTAGGAAAGAACCCTAGAGGGGGGTGGGGTGAATAGGGTTTATGCTAATCTAATCCGATTTAAATGCTAATTAAAACTTATTAACAAATATATTCTTGTAAGATAGATATACAACTAATTATGAGCAAGAATATGCAATATGAACAAAGGGCTATATCCTAGCAATAAGATATACTATGAGATATGTAAGGATATACAAAACACTTAAGGGTAAACAAACTAAACTAGATAGTGTGTTATATAAACAATGAGCAATATACAAAGGCGATATAAGATATGAATATAAAAATAAATGCGCCAATGCAATCACAAACAAACGATATGTTCACGAGGTTCGGTCCCCACGACCTACGTCCCCGCTCCTCACCTCGAGAAGATCTCCACTATCACACCGCGTTTTCTATACTTACTCGAAAAATATTTACACCTCACAATATGGTTTTCTAGCTAACCGAAAACTCTACACACTCGGTTATCAAGTCAACCGACAACTCTCATAAATCCTCACAAAGTACATACACAAGCTACAACCTCAAGTGTTGGTTCTCACGTATCGACTCCCTCAAGTGCTCGGAATTATCACCTCTCACTAGGCCACCGACACCACTCCTCTCGGTATCGACTCCGTCCTCACCACACACTCCTCTCGGTATACAAGTGTATTACAAAGTGAACTTCACAATTTAAGCACACAAATATAAATTTGTTCTCTACAATAGATGAGAATACAATATAGGCTCACACTCAATGTCACACAAACCCCACAACCCAAATTATACAATGTATGAAAATACAATAAGCTCAATGGTTGTGTGTGTAAACAATGAGTAAATCAAAACTAAACTCAATTATGAAAATCTAGCTTATAAAGACGATAATCAATAAACAATGTAAATACAAAGCTAGAAATTGAGTTTAGAAAACTTCTCTATAGATAACAAGAGAGAGGGAGAAGAGTTGAATGTTCAAACACCAATAGATGATCTCCACTTGCTCTTGTGAAATTCTCTTCACAAACGAAACTCTTAAACAAGGCTTAAACACCTTTAAACAAACTTAAACAAACTTTAAACCTTTGTTAAACTTTCTTAAAACATTCTCTTGAGTTATATGAAGAGCTGAAGGTAATGGGGTATTTATAACAACCCAAGACATCAGCCAAAACCCAACTGAAAAGATAAAAAAGCCCCCAGAAAACACTGCTGGAAACTAGCCGTTACTGTGCAACGGCTCTTTCATAAGTCGACTTATGAGTCGAATTATATGAGTCGACTCAGTAGAAGAAAAATCATAACTGTGCTACACTTCGTGAGTCGACTCATGAGTCGACTAATGAGTCGACTAAACATGCACAGACTTGAAGTGCACAAAAAAACTCAACTTTAAACTGGGTTTAAAAATATCAAATAAATTTTAAAAATTATGAAACTTTGGAAGATGATTGTAGATATGATAATAAACATGCTATAAAAATTGGTTTTCAAAAAGGACCTCCCAAATAAGAAATATCATTATTTTACAAAATAGTCCAAAACATGAAAATATAAACACATGAGTTTTGATATTTTAGCTTAACCATATTTTGAAACATTACAAAATGATTATATAGACTTAGTAAAAGATGTATATGATTATTGTTAAGTCCAAAAACTAATAAAACAATATTTTCATAAAATTGCATATTCTATGCAATATAAATTCAAACATAATAGAGTATGAAACATATGAGGATGTATATGAATATATATTTGTTTCATATCTATGAAATTAAACTAAAACACAATAATAAATTAAAATATATAATTTTATATTTATATAAACTTGAAACCAATACATGCATGTATATATATATAACTATATATATACATAGAAACCAAATACGTGTGTGTGTATATGATTGAGCTTAAAGTACCAACACACATAATATAAATCTAAACTAATGTTATCCAAACTTGATTTTGATCTTCAATAAGCTTGACTTGGTACACATTATGGATGAAGCTAGAACTTGGATCTTCAACTTTAATTGCATAGGCTTCACCCACTATTCCGCTAACCTCCATTTGATATGATCGTTATGGCGCAATCCATCCATCCTCCAACCTCGTTGTTTGTCTAGAATACTTAATAAGAAATACAAACACTAGACAAATAACATTAGGAATTGTTTGTAATCATCAAAACAAGATTAGAAGATGTAGACTCATAACATGAGACCTATTTTGGTTTCCAAGTTTATATTATGTGTGTTTGGTTTGTTTCGCTTTGGGGCCATTAGGAGAGCTATCAGCCACATATTTGTTGGTGATGTTAGAGAAGGGTTCCAAACTATTCTAGTTGATTGAGGTTGTTCGCGGTCATTTGGGTGAACTACGTGAAGGCTTGATTCCCTGGGCAAGAGGATACATAGGCAGTCATTTATGATACAGCCAATTTGGTGAGTAGATACCAACATTTAGAGAGTGATCTCACTCTTATTTGGGTCTTGACTTGTTGTGGATTGAGTCCGTTGTTGTGAATTGTTTCACTTCGTACTGGACACAACAAGTGAGACAGTTGGTTTTGTTGGTGTCGGCTCAGTTTTAGGAAAACTTCGCCGAGATGGAGAATTGTGAACGTAGGGCGTGGGTGGGGGGCACACCCACGTGAGGAGATAAGGACGTGTGAGAGTCTTGTGCAGTTTTGGGATTGCATTTACAATCGATGTATGGAGATAAGGATGTGTGAGATTGAATAACTCTTGAGAGGCTATAAATACCTATTTTTCTCCTAGGGTTTTGTGTGCAAGGCAGAGGGGAAAACTGCGTTTGATTGGGCATCATGCATGTACGGAGAAAAATAGCAGATTGGTTTTTTGGCTGTATTTTGGGAAGAAGTACGGAGGTATCGGCTGTTTAAGAGGAGATATTTGTGAGAGATTTGAGAGCTTGTTAGAGGGTTTAATTTGTGTGATTGTAAATCCTATTTGTATTCTCTCTCTCTAATAGTAGATCTCCCACCTTCTTGCCCTGTGGACGTAGGAAACTTACCAAACCACGTAAAATTCATTTGTCTTACTGTGATTTATAATAGCTTGTTTAGGTTCCCTCGACAAGTCAGTCCTAGAACTGATGAGAGAAAGAGTGTATATCCTACTTTGTTGAGATATATCACTTTCGATTCTTGTTTCCTTTGTGAAACATGGATTTAGTTAAGATCCTACTCTCTTGTTGTGCACTAGAAATGCTGCCGAAATTTTCGCTGCACACAACAGTATCATGTTGAAATATGGGATTATTTTTTTTCTATCACTCTCGACTTGCACTTAAAATAATCAAAAATACATAATTGATACAATGTAAATCCCACCATCACAAAAAATATATATTTTTTTTAGAAAAAAACAAGGAATATTCCATGTTCATTAAATTAAAAGAGAACTAAGTTTGTAGGTACAAAAGTAAGGATACGAAATATATCCAAATGTTAGAAGATAGAAAATAAAGTTTCTTTAGACTAGGGATGTATAACCTTCTTCTTCTAAAGATCCATGAAGGTGAAGAGTTAGCCTTGTCGTCATTCACCATAGACATAGATATATGAAAGAACTAAAGCCGGCTATACATATAGTAAACAGAAACTAGATTTTCTATGATCCAACGTTAAAACAAAAACCAAAAATAACAAAAGATATAAGTCTAGTTTGTTGTATATACAGAATCACAAAAAATATCCTTCAAAGTTGTTGGTGTATTAGAGTCTCCTCATCCACTGCTCCTTGGTGTGGGTTTGTCTTCCAAGTCTGATGATATCTTAAGTGCAGCAGTTCCTCTTCTAGAGCCTATCCAATCATATAAACCAGAAATGGCAAAGTTAATGATAGAATTATGAGAGAAGTTTACTTGCTCAAAGAGAAATTTATTTCTTATAGTCCACAAAATCCAGCAAACTGAGGAGAATATAGTACGCCATAAGATTCCTTTGTTGTTTTGTAGAATCTCTAAGGATTGTAAAAGTTTGTCAAGAGAAGTTGGCCATTGAAAGGGAAGATAGTAATCAGTAAAGTGCTTCCAGACCTGTTTTTGTTATAGAGCATGAAAAAAAGAGATGATCCCTTGATTCAGGTTGTGTACCACATAATAGGCATGTAGGATCACATGTCCATCCCTTTCACATAAGGTTGTCCTTGGTGTGTAATCTATTCATAGATAACCAAGTAAAGATCCGAACTTTGTTAGGTAGAATATGGTTCCAAATAACTCTGAAAATAGGAGAGAGTATTCCTCTGGAGTTTAAGAAAGTATAGAAGGACACTTTGTTGTAAGTGACCATTTAGGTTGATCAAGTTGTTTAAAGACACTTTGCGAGCCAATTGACTTCATGAGGTCAGATTTGGTTGAGCGTGATAAAAGAGATATGCTTCTCTTCAACAAAGGATGTCAATGGCATACATGTTTGTGAATAATGTCTTGTCTGCGTATAGACACATTTGAAGATAGTGAAAGGTTGTATAAAGACGGATATAGACTAGCTAAGGTATTGCTACCAAGCCATTTGTCTTTCCAAAATTTGATCTTGTCACCAGAACCGAGTGTCCATGAGATGAGATGTAAGAAAACTTCTTTGTTAAAAGTAATAGCATTCCAAAAGGAAGAATTGGAAGCATTGCAATGCACAGATTATAGATTGGCACCTCTACTAATGTAAAGCTGATGAAGGAAGGAGCCTATTAGTGAACCTCTATCCAAACATTTCCATAACCATTTTGAGAGGAGAGAAATATTAAAACTTGTTAGATCCTTAACACCCAATCCCCCTTCAGATTTACTCAGACATACCTTCTTCCAATTGACTAAACACTTGAAAGATTTGGTTTCAGCCCTTCCCGACCAAAGAAAATTCTTCCTGATTTTATCTACCTCTCTGATTAGCCGTCTAGGCAGTTTGTAGAAAGACATAAAGTAGAGGGGAATGGAATTAAGCATTTAATTCAGTAGTACAAGCCTCCCTCCAAAAGACAAAAAATTGCTTTTCCATGATGCATGTTTTCTATGAAGATTATCCAATAATGGTTGCCAATCAGATTTCGAGAGTTATCCATATTTCAATGGTAATCCAAGATACTTAATAGGAAGTTTTTTAACTTTGCAGTTGAGAGCAGTGGCTAGATTTTGTCCAGTGAGAGATAGTTTGCCAAAATAAAGGAGGAGGATTTAGAGTAATTGATACCCAAACCTAAAATTTCCTCAAAGATGTATAATATTGTATTGAGGGTAGATATATCTTTGGAGGAGCTCTTAACAAAGAGCAATGTGTCATCCGCAAATTGAAGACTTCTTATCTGATTTAGTGGTTCCTTAATATCAAGGCAAGATAACAATCCATCAGCTACATTGTTCAAAATCATTTTACTAAGGACGTCCATTGTAATATTGAAGAGCATAGGAGATAGAGGATCTCCTTGTTTAAGACCTCGTTTGCATGAAAAGAATTTTGAGGGAGAACCGTTAACAAGTACTGCACAGCTGGATGAGGATATAATGTGTTGGATCCAAGAGCACCATTGTTGGACCCTAGAGGGGGAGTGATTAGGGTCTTAAGGCTATAATAGTGCAATAAAAATTAGACAAGTAACAAACCACAAAATAAACAACTATAGCAAATGAGATAGAGTTAGAAATCGGTCCAAGTGACGCGTGATGTGTTAACGAGGTTCAGCCTGCTGACCTACGTCCCCGCTCCAAACTCTCGAGGAGAATCCACTACACAACCCGGTTTGGAAGTCAGAACTGCTTCTACACAACGATCTCCACAAGATCTCACAACTACACAGTTGATCACCACAAGATCTAACTCCCACACAGTTGATCTCCACAAGATCAAGATCACAACAGTAGTAATGGTGTAAAAACTCTCTCTTTACAGTGTTCCTATAGCAAGGAGAAAGATTACAGTGAAGCTGTGATGTGAACTTGAAAACAAAGAACAGATTTGAAAGTTAGGGCTCTTTTGAAAACAGTAAACAGGTTTGCAGGATTTTTAAAATGGACAAGAGCACTTGAGAGAAGAGGGGTATGAGAGTTTAAATAGGAGAAAACAGATCAGTTTAAACCCATACCCAAATCCCCCAAAACCTGGAAAAATCGGCACCTGAAATCTATACCAAAAAGACCGTTTGAGTAAGCGGCGGTCGACCGTGAAAATCTCGCGGTCGACCGCGAGTCACTTTCGAGGTTCACTAAAATTCCAGAAACTATTGCGGTCGACCATGACGGTCGACCGTGGGAATTTTCAAACTAACGGGCGAACGTGACGGTCGATCGTGAAAGTTTCTGCTGCCCACTTAGAAAAGAACACAGGCGCGGTTGACCGTGGCGGTTGACCACAAACTGATACAAACAGACACTGTTTTGAAACCTGTTTTTGACTCTATAAAAAATCTGTAAAATATTTGAATGACTTCCAAAAACTATGAAACTTTGTAAAATGTTTTTAACACTAAAAACAAATTGTTTGGAAAAGGAGTTTTACGAAAAGGTTCTCATACTTGTGAAAAATGATATTTTGTCAAAACGCTAAAAAATCTAAGTATGAAAACGTGTGTGTGATATCCCAATAACTTCAAATGAAATCTAAGCTACTTGCCTACATTCTAGCACTAGAGAGAAAAGAAAAACTAGCTAATATCCTCACATAGAATTACAATTCTTTGAGTCTTGATATAGATTGAGTTAATGAAGCTTCTCATTGCATTTGTTGTTCTTAAATTAACATTGCTTCATCACTATGCCTCCTCCTCCTTTGGATATCATCGTTGTAGCTCATATTCCATCTAATCCTCCATATATGGTACTAACAAACTTGATATATATATTAACTATAATATCACTCAACAAGCAATTAGTACCGATAATGGTGGTTGTAAAATATCATCAAAACATAAGGGCTAACAATCTCCTCCTTTTTGATGATGACAACCAACCATTATATAGAAGCAAAATAAATATAGCTTATAGATAGTAGCTCCCCCTATCTATGAGCTCCCCCTTACTATGTGCACAAATGAGGAGATTTCTCTCCCCCTTTGTCACCATCAAAATGGGGTAAAAATATAAACAAAAATACATGTGAAATGCAACTAATCAAACAAGGAAGTAGAACTTTCACATAGTGCATAAGTCCAAACCATTTCTTATGCGACAAAATTATCTTCACTAAGAGTCTTGGTAAAGATATCCGCTAATTGAGATTTTGTGTCAACAAACACAAGGGATACATCTTGCCTCTCTACATGATCGCGTAAGAAATGATGGCGCACATTAATATGCTTGGTTCTAGAATGCAAAACTGAATTTTTTGAAATATTGATAGCACTATGTTATCATAAAAGACTTTTATATTTTGAAAAAACAAATCATAGTCAACTAAACATTGTTTCATCCACAAAACTTGGGCACAACATAAGCCGACGATAATGTATTCCGCTTCCGTAGTGGACAAGGCAATACAATTTTGTTTCTTGGAAGCCCAAGAAACAAGGGATTTACCCAAGAATTAACATGTACCACTCGTACTCTTGCGATCTACCTTACAACCGGTAAAGTCGGCATCACAAAAACCATATAGATCAAAGGAGGTGCTTTTTGGATAAAATAAACCAAAATCAATTGTTCCATGCACATATTTAATAATTCTCTTAACCGCAATCAAATGAGATGCTTTAGGAGAAGCTTGAAAACGTGCACATGCACACACACTAAACATGATATCGGGTCTACTAGTGATGAGATAAAGAAAACTACATATCATACATCAGTATAGTTTTTGGTCCACATCCTCACTACTATCATCCGTATCAAGCTTGACACTTGTACTCATGGGAGTTGGTGCATGCTTAGAGTTCTCCAAATTGAATTTCTTCATCAATTCTCTAGCATACTTGCTTTGAGAAATAAATATATCATCCTTAGTTTGCTTGACTTGGAGTCCGAGAAAGAATGTGAGCTCTCCCATCATGCCCATCTCAAAATAATCTTGCATAACTTTAGAAAAATCCTTGCATAGAGATTCATTAGTAGCACCAAAAATGATATCATCAACATATATTTGAACTAAGGGTCTGTTCGTTTGCCTTTAAAAATGGGAAATCAAAGAAATAGAAAACTATTTCTAAGAAGAATTGTTTTGGGAGTGTTTGGTTTGCTAAAAAAAGAAGGAAATCAAAGAAATGAAGATAAGATGAGATGAGTTGTCATCTTATTATAGGATGATGTGAGTGTTTTTTTAAGAAAACTTGTTTTGAGATTTCTTGGTTAGCGAAAAAAATAAGGAAATGACTTGTAAGAAATCTATTTCTTGTAATAGGTTGTTTTCTTTTGTTTGGTTATTTCTTAAAAATAAAAAAATAGATGAGATGAGATGAGTTGTTATTATATTATTGGATGATGTGACCCACACTTAAGGAAATTATTTTCCTAGCTTTTTGGGAGGAAAACAAAGAAATGAAATGTTAATGAGATGAGATGAGTTGTCACAATCTTATTGGATGATGTGAGGGATTTTTAAATATGAGATGAGATGAGTTGAGTGATGTTGTGGATGAAAATAATATTTTATTAGATGTGGTGGATGTGATGGATGAGTTGTTGGATGAAAATAATATTTTATTAGATGTGGTGGATGAGTTGTTAGATAAAAATAATATTTTATTAGATATTGTGAGTGAGTTTTAGGGGATGGAAATGTGTGAAATTGTATTTTTTTGATATTTCTTGGTTTTCATTTCTATCTTTTGGTTTTTTAGGAAATAACCGAACAGACCCTAAAATGAAATCATTTTTCTTTTTTCTCACAAAAAGAGTATTATCAATTTTTCCTTTAGAGAAACCATTTTTAAGAAGAAAACTAGAGAGGCGAGTAAACCAAGCTCTAAGAGCTTGTTTCAACCCATATAAAGCTTTTTTAAACCCGGTAAACATGATTAGGAAAAACATGATCCATAAAACCAGGGGGTTGCTCAACATATACTTCATCTTCTATAAAACCATTTAAAAAAGCACTTTTGACATCCATTTGAAATAATTTGAAATCTTTAAAGCTTACTAATGCCAAAAACATCCTAATTGATTCTAACCTTGCAACTGATGCAAATGTTTCATCATAGTCTATGCCCTCCTCTTGATTGTATCCTTGGGCAACCAAACGATCTTTATTTCTAGTAATAATGCCATGTTCATCAATTTTGTTTCTAAAAACCTATTTTGTTCCAATTACGCTAGCATTGTTAGGTTTAGGAACTAGTTTCCAAACATCATTTCTTCGAAAATTGTTTAGTTCATCATGCATAGCTAAAACCTAAAATTTATTATTTAAAGCATCATTAATCTTCTTAGGTTCTAATTGAGATAGAAAGGCAACATCACCACACTCACTCAAAGCCTTTGAGCGAGTTAGAACCCCTTGTGAAGGATTCCCAATGATTTGCTCCTTTGGATGATTTGGTGCAAATTTCCATGCTATGGGGAGTTCTTCTTGTTCTTGCTCTTGAATGTTGTTTGTGCTTTCCCCATCTTTTTGAACATCTATTGAGGGTGTTTCATTTATTTGCAAAAATTCTAATCCTCCCTCAACATCATCATCATCTTTCCTAGGCAAACCAACTTGTAAACCAACATTAGTCTCATCAAAAGTAACGTTTATAGATTCTTTAACAACAAGAGTTCGTTTGTTGAAGACTCTATAAGCCTTACTTTGAGGTGCATATCCTAGGAACATGTCAACATCAATTTTAGAATCAAATTTATCATAGTGATATTTTATATTTAAAATAAAATATTTACAACCAAAGATACAAAAATATACAATAAAAGGAGTTTTGCCATAAAATAGTTCATAAGGAGTTTTTTTAAGCTTTGGTCTAATCAAAACACGATTTAAAACATGGCAAGCTGTATTGACGGCTTCCGCCCAAAAATATTTAGGCAAATCAAAAAAGTTTAACATAGTTCGTGCCATCTCTTGTATGGTTCGATTTTTTCGTTCAACAACACCATTTTGTTGTGGTGTTCTTGGAGCAGAAAACACATCAGTTATACCACGATGCGCACAAAAGTCATAGAAAGAGATATTTTAAAATTCACCACCATGATCACTTCTTATTTTAACAACTTTCAAATCTTTTTTATTTTTAATTCTTTTAACATGATTTGAAAATTCTTCAAAACATTCAGCTTTACTTGCAAGAAAGATTGTCCATGTAAAACGAGAAAAATTATCAATAATAACAAAAACATAGTGTTTGCCTCCAAGAGAGGTAGCACGCATAGGACCAAATAAATCAAGATGAAGTAATTGCAAGGGTTTAGAAGTTGATACCTCATTGATGGACTTGAAGGTAGACTTAGTTTGTTTACTTTTAGCACAATATTCGCATATGGTATCTTTAATGAAATGCAAGTTTGGTAACCCTTTAACAAGATTCCTCTTGGACAATTTGGATATCAATTCCATGTTTGCATGTCCAAGCCTCTTATGCCAAATCCAAGGGTTTTCATCACTCGTCGCAAGACACTTGACATCTTGATCTAATAGCTCATTCATCTTAAAAATGTATACATTAGATTTTCTATTTGCAACAAAAATAGTTTTTCCATTTGAGCTAACAATACATTTGTCCGGTTTAAAAGAAATGTCAAAACCTTTATCACTCAATTGGCTAATGCTAAGAAGATTATGATTCAAGCCATTAACCAAATAAACATCTTCTATAACGGGAGAGGGTGTCTTACCAATACATCCAATACCAATGATTTTACATTTCTCTCCACCACCGAAGGAGACACTACCTCCTTCAATCCTTGATAGAGTTACAAATAGCTCTTTGTTGCCCGTCATATAATGTGAGAAACCACTATCAAGGTACCACATCTTTCTACGTCGTGTTCATGATGTTTCCCTACAAAAGATGAATGTGTAGTAACTTTAGGTACCCAAATCTTGGGTCCTTGGTGGTTAGTAGTCTTGGTATCTTTGGGTACCCATGTCATTCCATAAAAATCATGATTATCTTTAATCCTACAATGAGTAGAAATATGACCATGTTTCATGCAATATGTGCACATAAAATTTTTCTTGTGTGTAGGAGCATAAGATCTATGAAATCTATTTCTACCATGGTGATGATAATTAGCATAAGCATGAGTGGGTCTAATCCTACCACTCTCAATTTTAAGTCTTTCAATCTTGGATTTTAATTGTTTGTTTTCAAAATCAAGATCCCCTAGCAATTCATCTTTTAAAGCAAGAGAGGTTTGTAGTTGTTCTAGTTTGACATCACAAGAAGCATGCAATGTTTTAAAGGAAGAAAATTCTTTTGACATCCTTTTAAACTCAATGTTTAATTCTTTAATGTCGTAACTAGATCACATTGCATATAAAAGGATTCACTTTCGGTGTCGGAAACTACCTCCTTTTCATAGGCCATGAAGCAAATGTTGGGAACATGAAGAGCAAGTTTAGCTCGTTCTTCATTGCTATCCGAATCACTTGGTTCGGATTCCTCCCATCCGGCATACATGGCCTTCTTCTTCTTGTACTTCAAGTATTTCTTCTTGAGCTTGAGGCAATCTTTAGCGATATGACCCGGTTCATTGCATTCAAAGCACTTCCCTACATGTGAAGAAAATTTGTTGTTAGATCGGGGATTAAACTTCTTGTTCATTTTAATGAGTTAGAAATTCTTCTAAAGAGGTGAGCCACTTCTCTAGAAAAATTAACTTCACTCTCCAACGATGATGAGGAGTTATCACTAGCTTTTTTGAGAGCTATGGTCTTTATTTTTGGTGATGGCTCCTCAACTTTCTGTGGGGGCACTTCCTCCTTGTCCTTTCCCTTGAGCTTCTTCTCATGAACCTTAAGCTTGCCGATGAGGCCATCAAGAGCTAGAGTGGTAAGGTCATGAGCTTCCTCTATGGCCGTAGCTTTGGGTTCCCATATCGGAGTCAATGAACGAAGAATCTTATAGTTCGTCTCTTGGATAGTTAATTTTTTGTCAAGACCATGCAATTCATTGATTATGTTAGTGAAGCGAGAAAACATAGCATCAATGGATTCATTAGGAAGCATCTTAAATAACTCATATTCATGCATAAGCCCACTAATCTTGGATTCCTTAAGTTGGGGGTTCCTTCATGTGTAATACATAATTTCACCTATATTTTGTATGCAGTTGCACACGTAGAAACCCTATTATATTCATTGGGGGAAAGACCGTAAATTAAGGCGTTCATGGCCTTAGAATTAAGATTGGCTTGGTGCCTTTCTCCATCGGTCATATTCCCGACTTTGGGCTTTTCTACATATTTCTTCTCTATGAGTTCTAAAATGTCAAGATCAATGCAACGAAGGTAAATCCTCATCCTAGCCTTCCAATAAGCAAAATTACTACCGGTGAAAGGGGTGGTCTAGTGGTGGATTGTCTCTCTAACATATGCACATTATTGAAGCCTCCATAAGATCTTTTCTCTAAGGTGGTTAGACTAAAAACTAATATAGAGACCAAGCTCTGATACTAATTGTTGGACCCTAGAGGGGGGTGATTAGGGTCTTAAGGCTATAATAGTGCAATAAAAATTAGATAAGCAACAAACCATAAAATAAACAACTATAGCAAATGAGATAGAGTTAGAAATCATTATCCAAGTGACGCGCGATGTGTTAACGAGGTTCGGCTCACTGACCTACGTCCCCGCTCCCCACTCTCGAGGAGAATCCACTACACAACCCGGTTTGGAAGCCGAAACTTCTTCTACACAACGATCACCATAAGATCTCACAACTACACAGTTGATCACCACAGGATCTAACTCCCACACAGTTGATCTCCACAAGATCAAGATCACAACAATAGTAATGGTGTAAAAACTCTCTTTTTACAGTGTTCCTATAGCAAGGAGAAAGATTACACTGAAGCTGGGATGTGAACTTGAAAACAGAGAACATATTTGAAAGTTAAGGCTCTTTTGAAAACAGTAAACATGTTTGCGGGATTTTCAAAATGGACAAGAGCACTTAAGAGAAGAGGGGTATGAGAGTTTAAATAGGAGAAAACAGATTAGTTTAAATCCATACCCAAATCCCCCAAAACCTGGAAAAATCGACGCCTGAAATCTATACCAAAAAGACCGTTTGAGTAAGCGGCGGTCGACCGTGAAAATCTCGTGGTCGATCGCGAGTCACTTTTGAGGTTCACTAAAATTCCAGAAACTAATGTGGTCGACCGTGATGGTCGACCGTGGGAATTTTTAAACTGACAGTCGACCGTGATGATCAACTGTGAAAGTTTCTGCTGCCCACTCAGAAAAGAACATAGGCGCTGTTGACCGTGACGGTCGACCGCGAACTGATACAAACAAACACTGTTTTGAAACCTGTTTTTGACTCTATAAAAAATCTGTAAAATATTTGAATGACTTCCAAAAATTGTGAAACTTTATAAAATGTTTTTAAGCTATGAAAAGGTCCTCATACTTGTGAAACTAAAAACAAAAGGAATTTTACGAAAATGTCCTCATACTTGTGAAAAATGATATTTTATCAAAACGCTCAAAAATCTAAGTATGAAAACGTGTGTGTGATATCCCAATAGCTTCAAATAAAATCTAAGCTACTTGCCTACATTCTAGCACTAGAGAGAAAAGAAAAACTAGCTAATATCCTCACATAGAATTACAATTCTTTGAGTCTTGATATAGCTTGAGTTGATGAAGCTTCTCATTGTATTTGTTGTTCTTGAATTAACATTGCTTCATCACTTTGTCTCCTCCTCCTTTGGATATCATCATTGTAGCTCATATTCCATCCAATCCTCCATATATGGTACTAACAAGCTTTATATATATATATTAACTACAATATCACTCAACAAACAATTAGTACCGATAATGATGGTTGTAAAACATTATCAAAACATAAGGGCTAACAAATATTTGTTACCAAAGCCTCTAGCTTTGAGCAGATTAATGAGAAAGGTCCAGTCTATAGAGTCAAAGACCGTTGCAAAATCAATTTAGCATAGCAACTTCTTTTTTCCTCTTAGAACAGAAATGAATCATTTCATTGGCAACTAGGATAGAGTCAAGAGTTAATTTACCTGCTTGAAACACAGATTGTGTAGAGGCAACCAAATCAGACATATAAGGAGATAGCATGTTTGTAAGAATCTTTGTGAAAATTTTGAATAAGCAATTGATTAGGCTAATTGGCCTATAGTCCTTTACCGATGAGCTTTCTTTGAGTTTTAGAATAAGAGTGATAAATACTTTGTTCACTCTATGAAGAGATGGTGGATCATGATGAAAGTGGTTCATGAGAGCAATAAGGTCAGATTTGATCAACTCCCAGAAAGTTTGATAAAATACCATAGAGTATCCATCAGGACCTGGAGCTTTGTTAGGATTCATATTAAAAACAGTCTATTTAATGTCATATTCTGTGAAAGGGGCTTCAAGAGCTAGAAGATTCATTTCTTGCTCAGGATATAAGGTAGACCAATCAACCAAAGGACTATTCATTTTTTCCTGACCAAAGAGATTATGATAATAGTCATAGAAAGCCTTGGTTATTTCTTGATCTCCTATTAGATCAAAACCTTTATGATGAATGGATACAATATGATTGGCCTTTTTATGGAAAGATGATGTTTTGTGGAAAAAAGAAGTATTAGCATCACCCTCTTGTAGCCACTGAATTCTAGATCTTTGGTGCCAATAAGTTTCCTCTTCTTTTATGGTAGATGTAAAGGAAGATTGCAAGGATTTCCTTTCATTTGATTCAGCTAAGGAGAGGGGTCGTTGCTCTTCAATCTAATCAATGGAGTTGATTTTGGAAATTAGATTTCCTAGAAAAAAGAGAGCCAAGAATATTTTTCTTCCACCATTTGATTCTCCGCTTGAGAAGTTTTAACTTCAAGATGAAAATATCCACAGGAGATCCTTGACCTTTAAATAAATTCCAAGAAGAATTTATGAAAGGAATAAAAGTCTTCTGGTGGAACCAACTTCTTTCAAACCTAAAACGAGGAGGAGCTGGCTGAATACCTCCGCTATCGAGAATTATAGGAGAATGATCTGAACCCAGAGATGGCGGAGAATATTGCAAATTTAAGGGGAATTTCCTATCCCACTTAGCGCAAACTAAAAATCTGTCCAATCTAGCCAAAGAAGGAGTTAAGCGCTTATTGGACCAAGTGAAAGATCGATCGGTAAAAGGTAGATCAATAAGAGAAGCAGAAGAAACAAAATTCCTAAAGGAATTAATATCTCTAAGAGACCCGTTTTTGCCATTTCGCTCATCTGAGGATAAAGTTGCATTAAAATCACCACATTGGATGGAGTATGATGCGGATAGACTGATACCAAAGATACCAACGTATGAGTGAATAAGAGTAAAAGAATCAGACCACCCAACAGGCACTCCACCTCTTGATTCAGTAGAGTCAAGATGACACCAATGTGGTAATTTCCTACCACCTATTGATCAGAGCTTCCTAGGTGAAGGGTTAGATAGGTTACTCTCGTGGAGACTAATTATGTCAATGGCAAAACAATGAATAAAATCTCTGACGAGGCATCTTTTACTTGGGTCATTAAGACCTCTCACCTTCCATGTAGAAAATTTCATGACGGCAAAAGATAACAACATGACCTATGAACTCCTTTGTCGAAATATTATTCAACTTGAAGTTTTCTTTCAACTTCCTTTGCCTTCAATCTAGCAATACTCTTATTGAGTAATGTAACACCACAATTACCAGCAATCTCGTCAATATCATCCTTATTCAAAGAATTTAAAGGCATTTCGACAGAAGAAGATGAAGAAGGATGTCGTTTCGTACCTTTCTTAGATGACCTGGTAGCTTTTTGGACGAGGAGACATGCTATAGGAAACTCCTGTGCTTGTGGTTGAAGATGGTCTTTCTAACAGAACGAGAAGACGCGGCTGAAGCTGGTCTTCGAGAAAATCCTGGTGGAATCGAAGAGGAAAGTTGCATGACTGGTGTTTGGCTAGTTTTTGGCGGAGTGATGTGGCAGAAGAATTTGAATTTGAAGAATCCTTTTTCCCACCAAAATAAATATCCCAGGTAATTTTCTCTATATAGATGGTCCGACCCTTCCAATTTTGTTTGACTAATTCCACGGGGAAATCACGAAGAGAAGATGATAACGACTCTGAGCTGTCAATAGAAGAATCCTCTGAATCTGAGCCTGATTTTTTTTTTTGTATTATGAAGAGGACGAATTTGATTTTCCTCATTTAAAGGCGGATGACCTTTGGTGATCTCCTGGAATTCCGCCAAATTCAAATTGCAAGAATTGACTGGAATGCCTTTATCCTTTTGAATTGCAGTAGTGCTGGTCTGACCTTGCTTTGCTTCCGGTATAGGCACCGTCGAAATTCCTTGTTGAGAATTAACTTGTTCAACCCATTATGAGTCAGGGACAATATCACATTGCGCTTCCATTGATGTTAGGTGTTTGCCGATGACTTCGGAACCAAGTTGGCCAACTCCAATAGGAGTGATTTCCAATACTGCTTCCCTAGTGAAGGAATCCACATGAGAAGTGTATGTACAAACGACTGATTTGGGAATACAGTCCGCAGACTTAACTTTTACAAGTATATGAACATCTTACCCATTCAGTTTGTCTTTGATGTTTTTACAACCCCTGACCATATCTCCAAAAGTTCCCATGATCTTTTTAATGATATCCAAGGACCAGAATTGAAGGAGAAGATTCTTAACTTTAATCCATTGATAAAAAGAAGAATCAATTATTTTCATACATATGTTCTCTGTCCTGGTGCAAACCAATCCTTAAAATTTTCAAAGTTAAAACTTTTTTCGTCAACAACCTCTGACATTTGGAAAATAAAAGGAAATTCGACCAATTACCGATTATCTATAATGGGTATAACTTTTTCACTCCATCATTTCCACTGAAAAAGCCATGATAACTTGATTTTGAGCAGCTCGAGTGAAGGAGAACCTTCAGTAATAGTGGAAATAGCTAAAGAAGCTAGACCTTTGACATTGTTACAGAGAGTTGTAGAATCAGATAAATCGATCTTTTTCTCCAGTGGCCGCAAATGATATCTACAAGTTTTTGCAATATGACCCTCTTCATGACATTTAAAGCAAATGAATGCACCTTTAGGATAGAATTTGATCGAATGATGATCATCTCCACAATTAAAACAAAGTTGAGGTTGTTTAGGGTTCATATAATCAGTAGGAAAAGGATGACGAAGAAGCTTACTATCCATCTAATGATTTTTCTTTTTACGGGTAACTGTAGTCCAGCCTTGATCGGGATTATTCAGAGAGTTTGGAAACCCTAGATTTTTTGCATAGATCCAAAAGAAGAAAATTTTGGGGGAGTATATTGTTGATTTTTTGGGAATGACGATTATCGAAAAGGCTTGTGAACAGACGTGGGAAAGGATGAGGATGTGGCTGGCACATTGGTAAGGCTGCTGGTGCATTGGAAAGAGAATAGAAGGGTTTTTTTTGAAGATTTTTGAGATTACGTACCCTTTGTTGACATTATGAGCGACACGACGGCGCGGGGAAGAAGCTAGAATGCTACGCTGAGATGGGCGACATACCTGCGTCTTCTTGGTCTTCGAGATCGAGTCGCTCTCCATTGCCTTTTCTAATAGACTATCTCTTATGTTTTGGTTATTGTTGGTCAAAATATATATCGAGTAAGAATTCTATAAGAACACCCTATAAAAAATTGATATCATTTATAAGTGGTTAGAGGATTAGTTTGGCAATCACAACTCTTTTATTTATAGTGTAAATCACCCTACTCCTAAACGGGTAGTCCTCATAGGATCCCTAAACACTGAATATATCTAATGTACAATGATATTATTAAAACAAAGTCAATAACATTAAGATTAGAGTTAGTGAACCTAATAGTAAAAATAAGTATTTGGACTGTTTACAAAGTTTTTTAAGACAAAATTACTAACTCTCCCTTAAAGTATAATTAAACTCACAACTTGCTCCCTAAAGTATCAATTTATTTATTTTGCCCATAATATTATGTTTTATTGCCCTCTGCGATCCTTATGTGAAACCATCATCAAATACTTAATGGATGATGATGTGGCAGAATTTTTTTTTTTTGAGTGTTTTTATTGAAATTCACTAACACTCTAAAAAATTAAGAAATTACAAGACACCTAGAAAAATTAAAATTGAAAAAACACCCCAAAACTTGTAAACAATCTTTGTAAAATCCGATATTTACAAACCTTGAAAAATAAAAAAAATTACAAAAACACAGTTACATTTTGAAATTATAAAAAAATCCCAAAATTACAAACAATCCTAGAGAACCTAAAAAGGGCACAAGACAATGAAAAATTCAAAATGTACTAAAAACACCCTAAAACTTTCATAAATTAACTTAAACACCCATAATTTTTTTTGAAAATTAGACATAGGCCTGAATGTGGGTCAGTTTGCAATTTTAGATTTTAGGGTGTATTTGAAAATTTTAAAATTTTTAGGGCCTATTTGTAATTTTCATATTTTAGAGGATTATTTGTAATTTTCTGATTTCAAGGTAGGTTTTGTAATTTCAAATTTTAGGCACTTTTGGCAAATCTTGAATTTTTCAATAGCCAATTGTAATTTTAGATTTTCATGGGGCTATTTTTAATTTTTAAAAATTTTAGGGCGTTTTTGTAGTTTTTAAGTTTGCTTCAACATTCTTCTTATAACTTTCAAACATTTTAGGGGGTCGTTTAAAATTTTTTAAACTTTTCGTTAAGTGTGTGATGGTGATACTTACAAAGGTTTAGGGTGATAGGTTGAGAGTTCAACAATAATATGAGGGGGGAGTTAGTCATTTTGTCCGAGTTTTTTTTATTTGAGATAAATGGCAATTTAGAAAGGATGAAGAAAGAAAAAGAAAAGACTAAGGTACTGTTTGGCAACAAAAAAAAGTGTCTTATCTAAGAGCTTGTGTCTTATTGACTTGGTCAATAAGCTAGTAGAGCTGTTTGGTGACAAAAAATAGGAGGAGATTATTTTGGAGATTGTGTCTTTTGCAAGTAGCTTTTGAAAAGCTACCTCAAGTAGCGTTTGTCTTTGGAAATGAGCTGTCAATTTTTTTCTTTCGTTTTTGCCCCTAATAATTCTAATTTTATATCAATAATATTGCATGTCTTTTTAGTCATTTAATAAATTTAAGCTAGTTATACAGCTACTTTTACCAAACAGCTCTAGTCAATCAGCTAGCTACACAGCTAACAGCTTTCAGCTATAATTTCACAGATTTCAGCTAGCTTAACAGCTTTCAGCTATAATCTCGCAGCTTTTAGCTAGTTTTGCCAAATAGAGCCTAAGTCTCATTTATCCCAAGTAACAGTTAACCCCCGAAGAGTTTGGAGCTCTCACTAATTAGCAAGTTAGAGAAATCTAGAAAACATTCAAAACATTTCGAATTTTGCACTTAATTTTCATAATAGTGTAAGCTCATATTTTGAATTTCCTAACAGAGAATATCACATAAACATCATCATGCATACATACATTAGCTATATCAATCAAACCAAAATCAAGCATAAACGGGGTTCACTTGTGAGTCTAACTAGACCACGTCCATCCATCCCCTTTGCCCTGATCCGATGTGCCATAAATTTGAGCTCAAAAGAGAAGCCACCAATTAATAATTTTGATGTAAGCATCACATTTGGCTTTCTAGTTTGTGCCCATCTCTTTCTATAGGTCACCATCCTAAACTTTTGGTAGGTGGGAGAGAATTTAGAGAGAAGCATACAAATTAGAAAAGGAAAAGGTGAGGGACTTAGATTGAGAAGGGGCACATGGCAAGTTTCCCATTGAAGGTTACACATTTGGTGGAGGGGGTATCCTCTTGTCGAACCCTCACTCGTCTCGTTGGGAAGTATAGCGGGTGGCGGTGCCCTCTAGATGTGACCACTCAAGCTCTTTCATGTTCTTTGATAGTCGTTTATTATTTGAGTAAAATTCCTATCAGAATAATTTGCATGTGTAGGGGGGGGGCGTTTCTGAATTTTCTTATTCACTTGAGCGGATCAAAACAGCCAACTTTCGTACGACTGTTTTGATTTGATTTGATTTGTATACAAGTTATTAAAGATACTTTATGGTTTTATGAAGTGATTGAAAAATTATAGCATGTGGGGTTGAAAATCATATTGTTAGAGGATGTTCTTTGAAAGATTGGATGTTCGCAAATCTATCCTTTAATACATGAATGACATGACTCCTTAAAGTCAATTTTTATAAAGTGCTCTTTCTCTCCGATTGGTTAAGATGAGGTAGGTGCTAAATAATATTCTTCTATTTTTTTTTTTTTTTTTAACCAACAGCTTCGGTGCTCTAATTGAGTACGAGTGGAAAATTGTGTAAATTACTTCCGTAAAAATCTCTCTTACGTCTTATGTTTTAAGGGGTAAGGTGGTTTAGAGTTCTTCTGCACCCAAATTCTTATCTATGTTGCTCTCCTTATTTATGATTGAAAAGGAAAGGAGAGCTCCGTTTATTAATTCACTCAAACAGAGTATAATCTGTAAAATCTCTTATTTCTGATTCCTTTAAAAACTAAACAATTTATCCTATCCTTGATCTTTTCTTTTCTCCTTTCCAAACTCCTGTTCTATTTATACTTTGTGTTTGGAATCTTTTTATATTTTCCACAGGAATCTTCAAAAAATTATTGTATTTGCTCCTTTTGTTTGTAACTAATTTTACAAAAAAAAAATCTAATTTTCATATTTTATATATTTTATATTTACCACAGGAATCTAATTATATATTGTATCCGAAGCATAGCTCTCCTTTAAACCTACCCCTCTCTCTCTCTCTCGGAAAGAAAGGTTGGGACTAACGCAGAGCTAAAAGTGTTAATTGGATTTAGGCTAATCACAATCTTATAATATTTTCTCTTTGTATTTTTCAAGTAAACTTTAAGGTTAACTACGTCTAGTATGAAAATTAATCCCTTCTTTATATATAATGAGAAATGGATGGTTCTCTTAAGACATAAAAAACTAATATATGTCATCCAAATGCATGACATGTGACGTATTAAAAAATAGCCATGTATCTTTCCATTCTATTGGAAGATAACACGTGGCCTAATTAAGAATTCTAGTCAAATTAAAATTATCAATAATTAGAATATTATAATAATTAAATAATTATTTATGTTAATAAAATTATAACAATCCATAATTAAAAGCATCTTATAATCGTATCTCTTATTAGAAATTGACATGTTGACATCTAGTCATTTCACCTAAAAATTCTCCTTTCAAATCTTCTTTACCTAAGATCCCTTATCAAATTAATGTTAGAATTAGAGGTGTAGATCAAACTCACCTCCGGCGACGAAGA
>BQKN01066068.1:281214-308617 GCA_022839385.1 Asparagus kiusianus
TCCGCGTTTCCGTTGCATTAGGGGTTTCAGCGTTAAATTCCCAACAATTAAAACTACTCATACTTTAAAATCTCTATTAATCAAAGCCCTCGTTTATATAAAATATTTTCAAGTTTAAAAAATCATCAAATTCACCCTTCAGAACTAAAAAATTTATAAACAATCCCAAAAAAATCTAAAAGTTACAAACTATCCATTCAAAATAACATCTTAATAAATATAAAATTTCAAATAGACCTATAAAAGTATGAAATTTACAAACTACCCCTTAAGATTAAAATTTTATAAATAAACCCCTAAAAATCCTAATCCAAATATTAAATAGTACCATGAAATTAAAAAAATTATAAATTGTCCATTTTAAAAATCATAAATTATAAGCAATCCTTATAAAATCCAAAATATAAAAAAAGTTCAATGAAAAGTTTAAAAGTTATAAATATTGCCCTAAAGTTTTATGAACAACCTCTTAAAAGTTTGCAATCAGTTCTTTAAAAGTTTTAAAAGTTACAAATATCCCTTAGAAAACTTTACAAACGACCCTTTGAAAATATTTACAAATAGCCCCATGAAAGTTATGAAAATAAAAAATATCCTCCTAAAAATTTTATAATATTATAAATAGCTCTCTAAAAATTTTACATATGATTCTTGAAAGTTTCAAGTATTACAATCACCCGCAAAAATCTAAAAATTATACATAGCACCATGAAAGTTGCAAACAACCCTTTAAGTTTCAAAAATCATAAATAAACCTCTGATAAATCTAAGAATTTCAAGTAGCATCATAAAATTTAAAAAAAAATTATAAACTGCTCCTTTAAAATCCATAAATTTTAAACAATCTAGAAAATCTAAACATTACGAACAAGACTATGAAAAGTTTAAATTTTTTTTAAACAAACCCTTAAAAATTTTATAATTAGCCCCTAGTTTTAAAGTTTAAAAAATTACAAATATTCCTTGAAAATTTTACAAACATCCATTTGAAAATTGTCCAACTAGCCCCATAAAAGTTTTGAAGTAACAAACGTTGTGCTAAATATTTCACAATATTAGTTATAAGTTTACAAACAACCCCTTAAAATTTTTCAAATCACCCCCAAAAGATTTGCAAAGTACCCCTTAAAAGTTTTGTAAATTGATTGTTATGAAATAGCCCCTTTAAAACTTTACACCCACCTTCTTGAAAGTTTAAAAAAATAAAAATAACCCTCAAAATTTTGCATATAACACCTCGTAAAATTCTAAAATTATGATGGCCCCCCTAATATAACATATTATAATATTATAATGCATAAGTGTTGTGAATGTGTGGGATGGGAGGGTATAATGGTCGCTGAAAGTCGTATGTCCTTAATACTTAGGGATACCAAGGATTAGAGGAAAGTCCTAATTATATTTGTGTCCCAATCTCAAATGAACTAAACATGAGCATTATTGAAATCTTTGGATGTAAAAATCCCAGTCGTTTTTTAGTTTTTAAAAATCATAATTTTTTGTTGTAATTGTAAAGGAGAGATTAATTGTTAAGCTATCTCATTTTGAATTTCGAACTTAAGATTCTATGTTATCTTAGAAAAACCTTACCACTAAAATCATCTACTTTAACTAATAAAATAAAACTCTATTCTCTTCTCCTTGTAACCCGATAATAAGAGATGCTCATTATCTCTTCATTCATAAGTATTTAATGTATTAGTTAATAGATAATCTGTAAGTTATAGTCTACAAAAAAATATAATCAATCATCACTTTTATCACACTAAGGTAGCTTAACATATTGGAAGGGCGTATAAACTAAAGAAATCAAACAATCTGTGCGAGCACAGGTTTGATACCCGTTCAAGTTATTTGCAATCTTAGTTAATATCTTTAATTAGTTTTTCATTTTGTAACTTTATTTTTGTGTGTATGAAATTTACACATAATTTTTGTAAATTTTACTAAGGATAGGAGGGCGGAAATTTGGAAATTGACATTGACCTCAACAAAGTTTTTTTTTTCCTTGTATAAAAATTATCATTAGAAGTGCTTAAAGACGTACAACTGAAGAGTTAAAAAGTTTTGGGCCTCTATTTGCTAAATTCACTTCCCTCTTTAATAAAATTAACAATAAAACCCATGGCCGGCCTTAAACCCGTGGAGTTAAAGGCACCGTGATGAATCTATTTTTAGTGAATAAAAAGAAATTTAAATTCCTTTTTTGAAGGCTCTATAGCTTAGACTGCAAACAGAAATAAACAGCCAAATAGATATTAATGTAAGCGTCATGGTTAAAAGGAAATATCGTAATTTATTTTCATATATCAAGTTTTAGCCCATTGGTTGGCCCTTTACAAATAACGTAGAAGCCTGCCTACTTAAAATTGAAGGCTTCAACTTGGCGTGTAATTATTATGGGCCATTTACATACCTAAACTTATCGGCTTAAAGCCCAAGCCTCTGAATAATGGGAAAAACTTCACTTTTCAATTGAACCTCCGTTAAGGAATCACCTTTGATTTATACATAAATAATCTTTAAAGCATTTTTTTTTCCAATTAACCATGTTGACCCACATTTCAGTTAATTTTTTTTATAATTGATCGCACCCATCTTCCGTTAAAGATCATCTCTCTAACATATTTGACAGCTAATTATTACAAAAAAATCGAAAAAACTTGTCTTAAAAGTGAGTCCAGATGGTTGATTGTAACAAAAATGCTATAAATGTGATTTGTATATAAATAAAAAATTAAAGATGATTTTTGTAGAATGACTCTATTTTAAAGGTGGTTTCTATGAAAAATATTCTTAGGAATTTTTATACAAAATACACCCCTTAAACCTATAGTATTTTCAAATTTATTAACTGATTGCATATTGGTAAAAAAACTAGGACTCTCTTACTTCTTTTATTTTTTTATTTTTCATATTTTATTTTCTTTTCTTCATTCTCTCTACCTCAGATTTATTTCATCAGACCACGCCATTAGATTGGACCATCTATCCTCTTACTCCTCACTTTAATTAATTTGAAGTAAAAATTAATACCTCCACAATTTATAAAACATAATTAGAATTGAGATATGAAAGAAAGATACTTGGAAAAGTAAAAAAAGAAAAAAAAACTAGGGGAAAATGTTATTTTTAAGACTTGTATTATAATGATAATTAAAAAAAAGCTTCTGAGTTATTAAAGTAGTTGTTAATGATATACTATAGTCTTAGCAAAAGTCATTCCATAGCAACTAACATTATAAAACATAATTATTAATCAATAACACCAACTTTAAAATTATATAAGTCTTTATTTTTGAAGGTTATTGAAGAGGGAAGAGGAAGGGAGAGATTTATTTTTTGGGTTCCTGTTTGCAAATGATTTTCTCCATGGGGTAAGCAGTGTATTTATAAGTGATAGGGGGTAAATAAAACCTAAGTTGCAAGTGTACAACTATCAAGTTATAGTATAGTAAAATGTTGATCCCACGAGGAAGATGTTGTAGGAGATAATCAAAATTGATTCATAAGTTGTCTGTGAACAATTAAGAGTAATAATATGGCTGTGGAGAGATAAAGAGAGTGAGTATGATTATTTACAAATAAAATGAAACTAGATTAAGAGGGGAGAAAGAAAGATGAAGAAATAGAGGAAAATAAAATCAAGAACAAATAAAGGAGAATCAAGAATAAAGAAGAAAATCACAAGTAAAAGATGGAGGAAAATAATTAAAGAAACAAGGAATTTAGAACTGAATGCATTAGTCAATTTCACTTATGATTTATGAACTATTCTCTTTTTATCAAATTTTATTTTAAATTTATTAAGCATAGCCTATCATACCACTTAAGGAATACATAATCTATCAAATTAGCATTTAGTCGCCCGCCATCTGCCCGTCACCACCAGCCGCTCGCCGCCCGCCCGCCTGCCACCCGCCGCCGCTCGCTTGCCGGTCTGCCGCCGCTGCTGGCCGTCGCCCGACCGCCTGCCACTCGCCACCGCCCGCTCGTCGGCCAGCCGCCACCGCCACTGCCTGTCGCTCGCCGCCCGCCCGCCGCCCATCGCCGCCGTCGCTACCGCCCGCCAGCCCGTTGGTCGCCAGCCGCCGCCACCCGCCCGCATGCCACCGACGCCGCCATCCGACCGGCCGTCGCCGCCCACCTGTAGCCGACGACCGTTGTCCGCTCGTTGGTCGATTGCCGGCCCCCCACCGCCCGCCCGCCCATCGCACGCCACCGCCCGGCCACCCGCCGGCTGCCGACCACTGACGGTCGTCGTTCGCCCACCGCCCGCCCGCCCGTCGTAGCCCACCTGTCGGCCGCTACCGCCGACCGCCGACGGTGGTTGTCCGCCCGTCACCGACGGTCGTTGTCCGCCCGTCGCCCGTCGGTCGGCCGCCGCCCATCATCCGCCCTCATGTTGTCGCCGGCGCCACTTTAAATAATAACTATAAATGGTGTTTTCAAAACATGTTTGAAAAAAAACACCATAGCATGGTATTTTTCTAGAAAACACATAAAAAATAAACACCTCGATTACCAAACACACCCATAGTGATTCGTCCATAATATTTATTTTGTTGTTAAAAAATTCCAAATTCTCACTCGTATTCCTCATGGATGTGTATGGGAACTTGGATTTGGGCGAAATCTAGGGTGGCCAAAATCCAAATCCCATGTTTAGGCTTTGTTTTCGGCCTACGTTTGAAATCAGTGTATTTTATGTCTCTCCTCCAGATTTGTGAAATCCACTCTCCTCCTCGATCTAATCACTTTGTTTTTGTCTCCCCAAACCATTGTATCTTTTTTCTCCCTTGATCCTAGCTCCACCGCCTAGCTGCTGCTCTCCAATGAATCTATCCTCCTCCTCCTCGCATCCGTCTCAATCTCAGACTCTCTCATGCTAAGTTTTTACAAAGCTTAAAAAAGATAGCACGCTAACCAGAGCCGGTTCTGAAGGTGTGCGGGATGATCGATCACACAGGGCCCCCTAAAATTAAGGGCCCTAAAAAATCCCATCTACCGTCCATTTACTAATCCTCAATTGGATCTCGGCCGTCCATTCAAACTCAAACATCCTAAAATCCCTTCAACCCGCAATCCCAGAACCCAGCCCCTAAAATCCACCTGCCCCTCTCCTTCGTCTCCTCCTCTCTTCCGCCGCAGATCTCCTCCGCCCACGAACTGCCACCTTCGGAGCTCGCCACCCTCGGTCGCGAGACGCCTTGCTGCCCACGATTGCCCCCGAACCTCGAGTTCCCCCTTCACGCCGAGGAGGACCCGTTCAGATCTGAGCCCGTTCGCTCCTCCGCGCGCTCAGATCTGAACCCCCATCCACGACCCGCCAAGACTAGGGATCATGATGAGAATCTACTCATTTTTCACTCAGAGATTGTTCTACTCCCTGCAAGAATTATCTTTATAAATAATTGACAATATAAAGGGAGTCAAAACTGTAATATAGGGAACTGACCTGAAATTTAACAAGATTACGGAAAAAGGGCCTTATATTGTTATAGCCAGATTTGTCCTTCCTATACAATATTAAAATTGATAATTGTCAAACTAATATGATTAAAATTATTAAAGGTTTTTGAGACAAAAATTATATGAAATAATTATAAAAATGTAAGAGTATTGTATTAACACTTACACATCAAGAAAAAACCCTGCATCGCTCATGCATTTTACAATGCTTGTCCTAGGAAAAAGTTGAGCAAAATTGTCACAGTGGAGAAAAGTAGCTAGCCCTCCAGCTGAACATCCAGAAAGAAGTGGCTAAGAGTTCCTCTCCTCCGCCTGCTCAGATCTGAGCCCGCTTCAAATTAGGTTTTATTGTTCCGAATCTTTTGACTTCTTTCAATTTGATTGTAATATTTTTTGTTTTATTATAGAAATACCTCCAAGAAAGTATCCTTCTGGATATGATAAACGCAAAAAAAAAATGAACAATTTGTCCAAACTCAAAGTGGAGCACTTGATAAATTCATTATTAGAGAAACACAAGATTTAGTTGAAAATTCAATTGAAATGATAACATTAATGATTTGGGCCTGAATGAATATGATAATAAAAATGTTGATCAAAGTAAAAATGAAAATGATAATGAAAATGACAATCATAATGAAAATGAAAATGATAATGAAAATGAGAATCAGAATGAAAATGAAAATAAAAGTAAAAATGAGAATCAGAATCAGAATGAAAATGATATTAACAATGAAAATGAAAATGAGAATGAAAATATTTTAGGTGATGAACAACCTAATCAGTCCATGCTCATGAATTTGAATATTTATAAGCCAAGAACTTGGGATAATTTGGACATAAAATCTAGAGATATATTAGTGAAAAATGGTCCTATATGAGATCTATTAGTCGAAAAAGGTCCTAAAGATAAATTAGGAAGATGTTTTTCTTCGGCATTTTACAATAGACATTTATCAAACGAAGAGAAATGCGACAGGGAATGGTTAGTTTATTCAAAGGATATCGATAAAGTATTCTGTTTTTGTTGTAAATTGTTTAAAAATGGTATTAAGGAAAGTTTTTTTAATAAATGAAGGATTTAATAATTGGATACATCTTAGTGCTAGGCTTAAAGAACATGAAACAACTAATGAGCACATCATTAACATGAGTACTTGGCTTGATTTACGCATAAGATTAAAGAAAAATAAAACAATTGATAAAAATATTCAAGGGCAAATTAATAAAGAGAAGGAACATTGGAAGAAAGTATTACAAAGAATAATTTCTGTTGTTAAATATCTTGCTAAACATAACTTTGCATTTCAAGGAACAACTAAGAGAATTTATCAAAATAATAATAGAAATTTTTTAGGCCTAATTGAAATGATTGCAGAATGGGATCCGGTTGTAAAACCCCGTATTTTGTTATATAGATATATAAATTATTAGTGATAAATAATTCTATTGTGGTAAATGACTTGAGATCATGCATATACTTGATAACAAGTTATTAGAGATGTATGAGTGTAATTATATAGAGTTTTGTGCATTGGTTTTGGCAATTTAGCAAAACATGAAAGAATCTGGAAAATGTCGGCTTAGTCGACTCATGAATCGACCAATCAGTCGACTTACGGGCAAATTTCTAGATTCTTTTCTTTGCGGATTTGATTTGGTTTTGTTTCGGGTTTGACCGCTTATATAAAATCTATTCTACCCGAAACCAACCCAAAAGACCCATCAGAATCCCAGAGAAACCTTAGCCCCTCTCTCCCCTCAAACCCTAGTTCGTTTTTGGTGATTTTGGGGGGATTTTTGGAGGATTTCAGCGGGTTTTGGCAAGGTGCAACAAAGGGAATCATCCTCTCTCGGGTTCAGGAGTTGTTCTAGCATACCAGAGGCGAGTAACATCTCGCCCAGCCCTCACCCACTGTTTGTATAGTTTTATTTGAGTTTTTATTTCGAATTTTTGAGCCTAAAACGTAATTTTGTGCATAAAAATAGATGCTTTACGTTATAAGCTGCAAGATCTATATTTTTCAGTTAGTAAAAAGCTCACCAACGTTTTTTGTAATGTAGATCCAGATCTGGAATTAGTTTTAAACATGGGTTTCATGTGATTTAATGTTTTCAATATGTTTTTAAACATGTATAAATATGTTTAGGATTTAATGTAAGATATTACATGCAAATCTCTCGTTTTTGTTGAGACACATGTGTTAGAGTCAGAAATATGTTGCTTGACATGATGAAAAAGAACTTTGGTTTAACGTTTTTGTAGATAATCGTATGCAGCAAAACTGGTGATTTTCTGCTCAGTCGACTAATGAGTCGACTCATGAGTCGACTTACGACTGATGAGTCGACCAATGAGTCGACTGACGGAAAAATTAACAGTTTTGTGTTTTGTTCTGGTCGACCAATGAGTCGACCAATCCCAGTCGACTCATGAGTCGACTGATGAGGAATTTTTTAGTTTCCTCGGTTTGGATCTATTTGGGTTGTTTCAGTTTAACTGAAACTGTTTATGCTTGTTTATTGTTGTTGCGTGCTTTAATATGAACGATGAGTCGCCTCAAATAACAGGTATTAGAAATTATTATTTATCATGTATCTTTACATGCGAGATGACATGCGGACACGAGTTTAGGTTTGCACACCGAGACACGTGAGAAATTAGGGTATATGCATCTGTTCATATATTTCATCTAGTCCATGTGTTGGGCAATTATGATGTGTAGTCCATGTGTTGGACATTTATTATATTCAGTCCATGTGTTGGACAATCTTCATATGCAGTCCATGTGTTGGACATCCACTACATCTAGTTTTAGTCCTTGTGTTGGATATCAATTTAGACCTTGAATTTGACACCTATACTTGCATAGGCCGGACATGACACTTATATGGGTTATGACATGACCTGATATTTAAGTTCTGAGATGAGGTTGTCTTCTTTTATTATTATTCATGTATTAGATTTTTGAGTTTGGTATTTAGGGATTTACAATTTGAGATACAAGGTATATATATGAGGGTTTTATTGTTTGGATTATTTCGCTCGACGTACCTATTCTCGTGTTGTAATTTCCTAAATACTAAAATCCTCTTATACATAGGTATTTAAAATTTGAGCTTCATGGTATATACATGAGGGTTTCCTTGTTTGGATTATTTCGCTCGACGTACTCATGCTCATGTTATAATTACCTAAATAGGATCAGTGATTATATATATATATTATAATTGTATTTTTTGTATCCAACAAGCCTTTTTCCTTGGGGTTGGTTGTGATGTTGCTCGCTGGCGCTTTGACGCTCGTTATCCCTCCCCCTTTCAGGTAACAAGCCAAGAGCCCAGAGAGTCGCAGGTTGATGGCGACGCACTTTAGCTTCAGCCATTCATTATAGTTATATTTTTCTTTTGAACTCCACTTTAGACTTTTGTTAGACATTTGAGAGTTTATTCTAGAAGTTGTAAACATTGTGTGCCTTATTTCCTTTTATTCAAACATTTGTATTTGAGACTTGTTGAGAAGTTTCAGTTTATTCATTTTAGACATTGACTTGTACTTCAGTATGTTAGACGATGAAATACTAATTTGATCTTTATTATTTCATCAGTTGACTCTTGTATTATCTTTTATTTGCTTTTGTACCTATACCTGTTATTGAATCTACTAGAGAGATAGTAATTGTGATGGCAAAACATGTTATTGCACGGTGTAGTGCATGACAGGTTTGACATTCTTGGTTTCACCTTGGACTGTAGCCTTGTGTAAACCCAGGGGCATTACAGTTGGAATCAGAGCTCTAGTTCTAGTATCCTTAGGATCGTCCTGTGTCGAGTCGTGGAGCTAGGATAGAGTTTCTTAGGATTCATGTATAGAGTCCGTAAGGATTCCCTAGTATGAGTGAGGACGATATATGCGTATATCTCAAAAATTAAGGATATTTTTTATGATAGCTATTTTTATGTAAATTTAAAGTATTTGTGTGAATACTAAATTGTTGTGAAAATCATATTGTGATATGCTATGTATGTGTATATATCTATTTTGACTCATAAACTCTTATTTTCTTATGATCAGAGAGATGGCAGGACATGGTAGATCTCGTACTCGGAGAGTTGGACAGGCAGAATTGTAGCAGGTTCCACCTGAGCCACAGCAAGCTCAACCCGAGCCACAACAGGCACCACCTGAGCCGCAACAGGCTCCCCGGTACCTGATAGATCTTATGGCTCCCATCATAGCTAGGATGGCAGCAATTGAGGAGCTTGTGGTGAATCATATTACGCCACCAACGCTACCACCACCACCACCACCACCAGATCAGCGACAGGGGATACCATTCGTTCCTATCAGCGAGAGACCCCCAGAGACCGCACCTGCAGCTATTCCTCTAGTAGTTCCGGATAGAGTCACAGAGCAGGAGGCTTGGCTCCGTATGGTAGAGAGGTACCAGAAGATGAGGGCACCGGAGTTTCAGGGATCATCAGACCCTCTTGCAGCCCATAAATGGAAGGAAGATGTGAGTAATACCCTTGACATACTTAATATGGATTCAGTACAGAAGCAGAGATTGGCATCCTACAGTCTGAAGGGAGACGCCGAGAGATGGTATCGACTCCAGTTCACTCCAGAGCAACGGATGACCCTCACATGGGAGTACTTTGTTTATTTCTTCGATGGACAGTATATTTCTTCTGCAGCACAGACGGGGAAGGAACATGTGTTGTCCCGGTTGACTCAGGGGATATGTCAGTGGCAGATTTTGAGAGCAGATTTATAGAGTTGCTGCACTTCATGAGCATGTGTCAGATAGGAGAGCGATAGGCTCAGATATTCCTAGCAGGACTCCGCCCTAATCTTCGTCGATACCTCGTCTCGAGGAAGTTCTATTCAGTTCGGAGGTAGCTGAGGCCGCCACTTCTCAGGAGATTGAGACTGTCATGTTCCAGAATGATAAGAAAGGGAAGACCAAGGCAGGATAGACCGGGGATAAGGGAAAGAACAAGAGACCTTTTTCTAGATCCCAGCAGCAGCAACAAGGTCCTCATAAGAAGGGACCATAGCATGATCAGAGAGCGCATCAACAGCGCAAGTTCCAGGGAATTTGCTATAACTGTCGTAAGGTCTGGCATAAGGCATCGGAGTGTCGCAGCGCACCAGCAGGAGCTCAGTAGGGAAAAGGCCCGAACCAGCAGCAGCAGAGACTTCAAGGCAGATGCCAGGGCTAGCAGATGAGGCTTGAGGCACCACCAGCAGCTCAGAAGACTGAGGGACAGATTCGTGCAGTTCAGGAGGTTCCTCGGGGGCAGATAGTTTCGTATTCTCCAGCACTAGCAGCATAGTAGACTCTAGCCACAGGCACAGTATATGCGGTAGTACCGCGTGATTATGGAGCTAGTGGAGCAGTAGTGAAGGGTACGTTCCTTGTGAATTCTTTTCCCGCCCGTATCCTCTTCGATTCGGGAGCTTCGCATTCCTTCATTTCATATGGTTTTATGTTTAGACTCCAGCTTATAGCTCAGCCATTAGACACCCCTTTATCAGTTTCCACCCCTTTAGGTGAGATATCGCTTCTGGAGAGCGTTTGTAAGAGGTGTACTATTAGTCTAGATGAGTCAAAGTTCGTTGTCGATTTGATAGTGTTACATATGTCCGAGTTTGATGTCATCCTTGGTATGGATTGGTTGTCTTCCTACCATGTTAGTATTGACTGTTTTGCGAAGATAGTCAATTTGTGGGCGTCCGATGGGTCCAAGATAATTGTGGCGAGCTCTCAGGGCAACCATTTTGCGGAGTCATTTCTGGCATACATTGAAGAGGTGATGCGAAGGGATCAGGATGTTGATTTATTGGAGACTAGAGTTATCTTAGAGTATTAGGATATCTTTTAGGACATACTTGGACTACCTTCTGTAAAAGAGATTAAGTTCTATATTGAGTTGCAGTCAGGCACAACCCCGATATCCTGCGCACCCTATCACATGACACCAGCTGAGATGAGGGAGCTTCAAACCCAGTTGAACGAGTTGTTAGCTCAGGGTTTTATTCGTTAGAGTCATTCTCCGTGGGGAGCGCCAGTCCTCTTCGTGAAAAAGAAGGACGGTAGTATGTGTTTGTGTATTGATTATAGAGAGTTGAATAAGGTCACTATCCGGAATAGGTACCCATTACCTAAGATTGATGACTTGTTCGACCAGTTGCAGGGAGCATAATTCTTCTCGAAGATTGATCTTCTTTCTGGTTATCATCAGTTGTGGGTTCGGGAGATGGATATTCCCAAAACCGCTTTTCTTACTCGATATGGATCTTTCGAGTTCATGGTCATGCCATTCGGACTGACTAATGCACCCGTGGTATTCATGGACTTGATGAAGCGGGTTTTTCATCCCTTTTTGGATCAGTTTGTGATTGTTTTTATCGATGATATTCTCATTTATTCAAGATCAGAGGCAGAACACGAGCCGCACCTACGGTTAGCTTTGAGGACTCTACAGGAGCATCAGTTATATGCCAAGTTCAGCAAGTATGAGTTTTGGCTTTTAGAAGCCAGATTTCTCGGCCACATCATCAGTAGAGAGGGCATAGCAGTGGATCCGACTAAGGTTACAGTAGTTCTTGATTGGGAACCGCCGAAGATGGTGACAGAGATTCGTAGCTTCTTAGGCTTAGCCAGCTATTACAGGAAGTTCATCCATGACTTCTCGAAGATTTCGATACCACTTACACGCCTTACGAAGAAGGGTGTATAGTTCATTTAGAGTGTGGAGTGCTAGAAGACCTTTGATATCTTGAAGACTAAGTTGACTTCAGCGCCAGTTTTAACTATTCCGAGCAGCGACAGGACGTTCGTCGTCTGCACAGATGTATCGTTGGCAGGCTTAGGAGGTGTATTGATGCAGACTCAGAGAATAGTAGCATATATATCATGACAGTTGAGGGTTCATGAACAAAACTATCCCACTCATGACTTGGAGTTAGCAGTAGTGGTATTTGCACTAAAGTCATGAAGGCACTACTTGTATGGAGTGCAGTTTGAGTTGTTCACAGACCACCGGAGTCTGAAGTATCTTTTCTCTCAGAAGAAACTCAACCAGAGACAGAGGAGATGGTTGAGTTTATCAAGGACTACGAGTTCGCGATTCAGTATCATCCGGGGAAGGCGAATGTCGTAGCAGATGCTTTAAGCAGGAAGTGTCGACATCGGGTTTTGGCTTTGAGGTGTTCATTGTATAGAGGTCTTCTTACTCTTAGCCAATTTGATTTCAGACCCGAGATTGGTGGAACCCGTGCATTTTAGTGCAGCCATCTTAGAGTATCAGAGTTGTCAGAGCTTAGATGGAAAACTCTTGGATTCAAATCCGAAAGGAGGAGATTTCCAAAGAGCCTAAAGCTGATTGGACCATTAGAGCAGATGGAGGTCTACGGATGAAGGGTAGATTGGTTATGTCATCCAGTGCCGAGCTGAAGAGGGAGCTATTTGATGAAGCTCATCGTACTCGGTATACTGTGCATCCAGGAACCACCAAGATGTACAAGGATCTGAAGAGATACTTTTGGTGGAGTGGTATGCGTAGAGAGATTGCAGAGTATGTGGCTAAGTTTTTACCTGTCAGCAGGTGAAGGCAGAGCATCAGAGACCAGCAAAACACTTCAGCTTTTACCCATTCCAGAGTAAAAATGGGCGGATATTTCTATGGACTTCATTGTAGGGTTGCCGAAGTCGAAGAAGGGGAATGATTCAGCTTGGGTGATTGTGGATCGGTTGACGAAGTCAGTGCATTTTATTCTAGTGAAGGCTACATACACAACTGAGGCGTATGCGAGGATATTTATTCAGGAGATAGTCCGACTTCATGGAGTTCCTGATACGATTGTGTCGGATCGAGGTTCAGTGTTCACTTTGCATTTTTGGAGGAGTTTCCAGGATTCGTTTGGTAGCAGATTATTGTAGATGTCAAAAAATTCCTATAGGTATCCACACACAGCTCGAGACGGAGAGAAGATGACGAACGTCGTTATCCGAATTATCTGACGTCGACCAACGCATGAAACAAAACGGCCAACGCTAGGTAGCCCGCATGCTCATCAGCCACTACCAAGTGGCGAACACGTTCACCATTCACCTCCAACTTAACAAAATTTATGATGCGAGTCGGTGAAGCGTACAAGTTAACGTAACACACGAAATGGCAAAAGACAACGCAGCTAGGAGTTGTGTTTCACCCAAAAGGGGTGAAACACCATGTGTGATTCGCACATATCATGTATGGCTCAGCTATTCGAAGTTGTAGGTCTCTTCTCCAGCTTTCCAACGCATCTTGAATCACCTCATTCTGAGATCGGACGAGAGAGTTAGAGCCAAAATACCCGAGATAATACGAACTGGCTCACATGGCTGCGAGTCACCAAATGGTGACTCGCACCCATGCGAGTCACCAAATGGTGGCTCGTGCAAAGAAGTGATATTTCAGCCATGTTGTGATTTGATTCTAAAGAAACTCAAAACATAAAAGTTGTAGGTCTTTTCATCATCTTTCCAAAGCATCTTGAATCACCTCATTCCGAGATCGGACGAGAGAGTTAGAGCCAAAATACTTGAGATAATACGAACTGGCTCGCAAGGCCGCGAGTCACCAAATGGTGGCTCGCACGCATGCGAGCCACCACGACAATTTTGCCTCCCAAAACCTCCCAAACACGGATTTCGATGTTTTTAAGGATCCTTTCATCCCAGGACTTCCCTAACTGTTTTGAGGTTATCCCTAAACGTGTTTAAACGGTTATTAACTACAGATAACGTTTAAACATCAGTTCTTATCCAAAAACACGTCTTCAAAAGCCTATAAATAGAAGCCTAGGGTCTTCTTTCAAGAGGATCTGAAGTTGAGAAGGCAAGGTGCTGTCAAATTGTCCAGCTAACCACGAATTTCAGAGGAGAATCATCAGATCTTGGCGAACACTTTCATAAAGAAAGCCCTTCGAAAACTTTGTGATTCTTTCTCCTTCTTTCCTCCGGATTAAACTTGGTTTTAATCTCGAGAAGAGTCACAATCTCGCTTGGTCGTGATTGTCGCTTCCACAATTGTTTCCTTCGTGAAACAAGAGCGTAATTATATTGTCTATCGGGTTTGATCTGCGGTGATCCACGGACTAACGTGTCCCCGGCACAGGCAAAGATCCCACACAAAGCAACAGGAGATAAACTACTGCTGCGTTTTGTTTGATAAAGTTGTAATCTTTAATTTTATTGTAAGAAGATCTTATAAAAAGATCAACTTTTATTTTAGTTTGAACTTGTAATCGATAAACGGTGTAACATGTTTGAAAGCAATGGAAAGGACAACTTTTGACAAAAACAATTATCTTACAGGAGTGTATTCCACCCACAGATAGATGGTCAGACGGAGAGGGTGAATCAGGTATTGGAAGATATGTTGCGGGCTTGTGTCATAGACTTTCAAGGTAGCTGAGAGGAGCATATTCCACTGATAGAGTTTGCTTATAACAATAGTTATCAAGTGACGATCGGTATGGTCCCATATGAGGCATTGTACGGGAGACCTTATAGATCATCGATATGCTAGGCAGAGCCAGAGGATAGCTTAATGGTTGGACCAGAGCTTGTGAGACAGACTACTGAGAAGGTAGCATTAATTAGAGATAGGATTTTAGCCGCTCAGAGTCGGCAAAAGAGCTATACAGATAAGAGACAAAGACCATTGGAGTTTTAAGTTGGAGATTCAGTTATACTGAAGGTATCACCTATGAAAGGTGTTCAGTGATTCGGGAGACGGGGAAAGCTTGCACCGAGGTATATTGGACCCTTCCGGATTTTGGAGCGCATTAGAGCTGTGTCATACAGACTAGATCTTCCAGCATCGATGTCTAGTATACACAATGTATTTCCATGTTTCTATGCTCAAGAAACACTTGCATGATGAGGAGCAGCAGCGAGCATTGGATGCACCAGATATTAAGCTTCAGGAGTATTTGACTACTATTGATATTCCAGTTTGTATACTTGCCAGAGAGGACAAGAGGCTTAGAAACATGGTAATTCCTTTGGTGAAAGTTCAGTGGAACCGAAGAGGCGTTGAGGAGATTTCTTGGGAGCGCGAAGAGGACATGCGTCACGACTATCCACACATGTTTGAGCAGGTAAATTAAATCTTTTTGTATGACTTATATATGGCTTATAGATTCAATTATGGCGATGTTTATACTTAACACTAAAATGAGGGTATTACCACTTATCTCCTAAGTACTCGGAACATATGGTATATATATGAGGGGTTCCTTGTTTGGATTTTTCACTCGATGTACTTGTTCTATTTAGTTAGGGGTTAAGTGTGGGTATTTACATTTTAGATGGTTAAGTGTGGACATCGAAGATGATCTTCGAGAGCGTGAAGATGCTATGTAGCGTTACTTCCTGTATTTATTGAGGAAGTGGATTGATTTATGCGTATGATTATTTGTGTGATTATATTTAGATTTAACGCTAGAATGAGGATATTTCCGCTCAATTCTTAATATTTTGGAACACATGATATATATGGGGGGTTCCATGTTTGGATTTTTCGCCCGGCGTACTAGTTCCATTTGATTAAGGGTTGAGTGGGAATATAGTCATCCTGGATTGTTAAATATAAATATCGCTATATGCTTGTCTAGAGTAATATTATTTGTTTGAGTATGATTTCTGAATTTTTAGGACGAAATTCTTTTAAGGGGGAAGAATGTAAAACCCCGTATTTTTGTTATATAGATATATGAATTATTAGTGATAAATAATTCTATTGTGGTAAATGATTTGAGGTCATGGATATACTTGATAACAAGTTATTAGAGAAGTATGAGTGTAATTATATAGAGTTTTGTGCATTGGTTTTGACAATTTAGAAAAACATGCACGAATCTAGAAAATGCCGGCTTAGTCGACTCATGAGTCGACTTATAGGTCGACCAATCAGTCAACTTACGGGCAGATTTTCAGATTTTTTTTCTTTTGCGGATTTGGTTTGATTTTGTTTCAGGTTTGACCGTTTATATATGTAATACCCCAAACCCTTGAGAGTGTGATGTGATTAGTATTGATAGATTTGATTGGAATACTTATACCATCAAGATGCATCTTCTTTTCGGGAACCCAACTCTTAGAAACTCCAAAGTTAAGCGTGCTTGGCCTGGAGAAATTCTAGGATGGGTGACCCCCTGGGAAGTTTTCCAGGGAGCGTGTGAGTGAGGACAAAACATGCTGAAAAGACATGTGGTGGTTTGTGAGGCCAGTCCATCAGATCTAATAGTGTACCGACTCCGGGATTCCGGGACGGGGCATTACAATATAAAATATATTCTACCCGAAACCAACCCAAAAGACCCATCAGAATCCCAGAGAAACCCTAGCCCCTCTCTCCCCTCAAACCCTAGTTCGTTTTTGGTGATTTTTGGGTGATTTTCGGAGGATTTCAGCGGGTTTTGGCAAGGTGCAACAAAGGGAATCATCTTCTCTCGGATTCAGGAGTTGTTCTAGCATACCAGAGGCGAGTAACATCTCGCCCAGCCCTCACCCACTGTTTGTATAGTTTTCTTTGAGTTTTTATTTCGGATTTTTGAGCCTAAAATGTATTTTAGTGCATAAAAATAGATGCTTTACGTTATAAGCTGCAAGATATATATTTTTCAGTTAGTAAAAAGCTCACCAACGTTTTTGTAATGTAGATCCAGATCTGGAATTAGTTTTAAACATGAGTTTCATGTGATTTAATGTTTTCAATATGTTTTTAAACATGTATAAATATGTTTAGGATTTAATGTAAGATATTACATGCAAATCTCTCGTTTTTGTTGAGACACATGTGTTAGAATCAGAAATATACTGCTTGACATGACGAAAAAGAACTTTAGTTTAACGTTTTTGTAGATAATCGTATGCAGCAAAACTAGTGATTTTCTGCTCAGTCGACTCATGAGTCGACTTACGACTGATGAGTCGACCAATGAGTCGACTGACGGGAAAATTAACAGTTTTGTGTTTTTTCTGGTCGACCAATGAGTCGACCAATCCCAGTCGACTCATGAGTCGACTGATGAGGAATTTTTTAGTTTCCTCGGTTTGGATCTGTTTGGGTTGTTTCAGTTTAACTGAAACTGTTTATGCTTGTTTATTGTTGTTGCGTGCTTTAATATGAACGAGGAGTCGCCTCAAATAATGGGTATTATAAATTATTGTTTAACTTGTATCTTTACATGTGAGATGACATGCGGACACGAGTTTAGGTTTGCACACCGAGACACGTGAGAAATTAGGGTATATGCATCTGTTCATATATTTCATCTAGTCCATGTGTTGGACAATTATGATGTGTAGTCCATGTGTTGGATATTTATCACATTCAGTCCATGTGTTGGACAATCTTCATATGCAGTCCATGTGTTGGACATCCACTACATCTAGTTTGAGTCCATGTGTTGGACATCAGTTTAGATCTTGAATTTGACACCTATACTTGCATAGGTCGGACATGACACTTATATGGGTTGTGACATGACCTGGTATTTAAGTTCTGCGATGAGGTTGTCTTCTTTTATTATTATTCATGTATTAGATTTTGGGTTTGGTATTTAGGGATTTATAATTTGAGATACAAGGTATATATATGAGGGTTTCCTTGTTTGGATTATTTCGCTCGACGTACCTATGCTTATGTTGTAATTTTCTAAATACTAAAATCCTCTTATACATAGGTATTTACAATTTGAGCTACATGGTATATACATGAGGGTTTTCTTGTTTGGATTATTTCGTTCGATGTACTCATGCTCATGTTGTAATTACCTTAATAGGATCAGTGATTTCATATATATATTATAACTGTATTTTCTGTATCCAAAGAGCCCTTTTCCTTGGGGTTGGTTGTGATGTCACTCGCTAGCGCTTTGACGCTCGTTGTCCCTCCCCCTTTCAAGTAACGAGCCAAGAACCCGGAGAGTCGCAGGTTGATGGCGACGCACTTTAGCTTCAGCCATTCATTATAGTTATATTTTTCTTTTGAACTCCACTATAGACTTTTGTTAGACATTTGAGAGTTTATTCTAGAAGTTGTAAAGGTTGTGTGCCTTATTTTCTTTTATTCAGACATTTGTATTTGAGACTTGTTGAGAAGTTTTAGTTTATTCATTTCAGACATTGACTTGTACTTCAGTATGTTAGATGATGAAATACTAATTTGATCTCTATTATTTCATCAGTTGACTCTTGTATTACCTTTTACTTGCTTTTGTATCTAACCTGTTATTGACTCTACTAGAGATAGTAATTGTGATGGTGAAACATGTTATTGCACGGTGTGGTGCATGGCAGGTTTGACATTCTTGGTTTCACCTTGGACTGCAGCCTTGTGCGAACCCAGAGGCGTCACACCGGTAATACAAGAACATGTTCGACATATTGACCATGGTGAAATTAATTATCATTATCTTGGTCATAGCATTCAAAATGAATTGATAAGTATGTTAGCTTCTAAAATCAAATGTGCAATAGTTAAAAAATTAAAGAAGCTAAATATTTTTCAGTAATACTTGATTGTACTCTGGTAAGCACAGATACAAGAGGAACATAAAATATTTCTTATTGTGGACTATTTGCTCTATTGGAAAGCTTATTAAGATGGGATTACATGCATTTATCTGATCAGTACCATTTTATTCAGGTGACCGAAGAGATGAAGAATGGGCAATAGCACTTGAAAAGTATGTTAAAGACCATCGAGATGTAAAAAAATCAGGTAACATTTTAATGTCTGATCAGTAACATTTTGTTCCCTAGCATTTTAGGGATTCAAATTGGAATTTATTGATATTTTGTATATAGAGAAAGGCTTGCGTTTACTTTTCGCACAGGGCCCCTAAACTCTCAGAACCAGCCCTGACGCTAACAGCAAGACGAAGGAGAAGATTAAACATCAAATATTAGCATTTTTCTTCTCCCCTATTGTAAATTCAATTCAAATTGAATCCCAAATCTTAAGCATATGATTTGATGAAGGATTTAGCAGCGATAACTGATATAAATATTTTACTTTCAAAGCAAAAGAAGATAAATACACGTATTGAGCTTCTCCATTGCGGGATAGAGAAAGAATATTATAGAAAGAGTTAGGGAAAAATATATTAGTCCTTTAAATGTTCCATAATTTGTGTTAGTCCCTCAAACCATTAAAATTGTTGATAGGTCCCTCAGAAATTATAAGGGATATTACAAGAAAAAATTATATGTCGGAAGTTTATGAAATCGTGTAGCATATCCAAAATATGGATTTTTAAAATCTCATATTTGAAACCCATCCATTTAATAGACGTATCCAAACAAGTTATTAATAAAATCTATGGATTTCAATTCCAATATTTGAAACCTTTTGACTTAAAATCGATACCTCAAATTCAAATCTCATTTTCCCAACTCAACCTAACAATATTTTAAGCTTCCTTTTCTGTAAACTAAAATAAAAAGACTTTTCCTTAAAATATAAAATAACTAGCAAATTGGGATAAAATTAACTAAAAGAAGGAACTTTATAAGCCAAGCTGTCACGAAAGAAGGGGTATAATCATCAACCTGAGGCCTTTTCCCTGGTGAAGTGGTGATCCATTTCTTTCCCCCCATTTTTAAAGGAGGCAAAAAAAAAAAAAAAAATCTTTTGGATGCACAAAAATGAATAGCTTATCTCTTTCAATTGAGCCGCAAATACTCACTAAATGAAGGTCATTAATCTAGTATCTCCTTATAAAGCCAATTGAGCAAGAGTTAATGATGTGAGGCACTAAGAGACGGTTCTTTTCATCTTTAATGACAGTGTAGTGCTTTGTTTTGTAAAATTAGTAATTAATAATCGTGGGTGTGGGGTCCCCGGACTCATTCGAGGGCCATCTGGTTACTGGTAGTGGTAGTCGGTTGCAGATGCAACAACACTCGAACCTTATGACATCAGAACGTCATGGATCGCGTGAAACCTAAAATCTGCTTACCTTATCTAGCCAACGTCTATTTGCATGTGATTTTTTCAAAAAAAAAAATGAAGATTTCACGCATTAACCATGTGCATTTTCCATTGTATACGATAAATTCAACCCCCCCCCCCCCCCCCCCCCACCTCACACACACACCCCACCAAACGCCAAACAAAACATAAAAAAAAAACTTTGGGCGGTGTTGCATATAACCCCTCTACAACATCCCCTCACCTCGCGCGAACTTTAGTTAATCTCACCTAAATCTCTAGTATATAATTCACAACATCACCTCACCTCGCGTGAACTTTAGTTAATCTCACCTAAATCTCTAGTATATAATTTACAAATAACTAAAATGCCAGAAATTTTATAGTTTAGAGGGTCATGTGGATTAAACAAAGTTTAGAAGGGTTATGCGCAACATCCCAGAAAGTTCAAGGGGGTTGTGTGAAACTAATCCCTTTTTATGGCAAAAAAGGGATTAGTTACATCCATCTAATAACCCCTTACATTTATTAGTCAAAGGTCCTAAATGTTGATATTAGTAGCAGGTCTGGGGATCTTTTAGTGATACACCATCCTTAAATGAAAAAAAAAGAGAGTTCATGTTGATAGTGGTTTCATTTAGATCAGATAAAGTGACACATCAAAGTTTTAATTCTTTTAGAAATTTATCATTTAGAAATTTATCACTACCTTTGATTGGATTTTTTTATTTTTTTAGGTAGGAGAGTTATAGATTTAACAGAGTGCATATCGTGAAGTTGATGTCTATATTTTTATATTCTCACATGCTTTTATAGATTCATCCTTTTTATGGATTGAAATATGAACTCACGTAGTTGTGTCAAATTATTAAAAAAAAAGAAATCCTCTTTTTAAATTCACGACTAATAGGATTTGAACATTGATTGTTCTAATACGGATTCAGTTCCTCCCAAATTAGATGGTAGTTGGAGAGGGTTCAATTCTTCTAATATCTATCCTTTATGGCTTTATTGTTAGATCTAAAACTTGAGATCTTAAAACCATATAGCCATGATTAATTCAAAGAGATTAAACAATAATCAAAAGAGCGGAAGCTTATACCTGAATCCATAGTAGAGATCTTGATTTTGGGTTTTGATGATCTTCTAACCTTAGGGTTCTCTCTTAGCCGAATTTCTCTCTCTAGATGGGGGTGGAGAGAATTAGAGAATGTTGTAACCCTAGGTTAGGGACCATAACCCCTTATTTATAGATGTTGTACTTTTGTAATTTAGCCCCTCAATAAATCACAATTACAACCTGGTATCTGCACATATAACCCCATGACTTATTTAAATACCCATTAACCCAACTTAATTGATCACTTTAGTGGGTTATCCTGAAATGATAGCAATACACAATGATTAATCATATGTGTCCACAATTAGATTTATTAGATTAAATCCAACAATCTCCCACTTGGACACCATATGATTCCTTAAATTGTGTATAACCTTATGAGCTCAAAATTGCTATCACTGAAAAGGTATTTCCGAACAATCTCGTCCATTGACTATATCAATATAGGATCAAAGCGGCCTTCGTCACATTTATCGTGACTCGACCCATCAATGGTCACATATACCAATACAATCAAACGACATAGATCAATCATGGATGTGCAGCATGAAAATTACATGCAATGTGATCAGTACATGTCTATTTTCAACTGGTCCTCTTTAATGAGGTCAAAACCAAACATAATGTAACAGAGTGACTTAACTGAAAACTTTATTCTGATCAGACAATACAAACAAACATAAAGCACCACAATTACAAACTCCCACTAAATCATAATATCCTCAAATATTACCACCCCCATATGAGCAGTATGCTCGTGAAAGACCTTGGGTGGTAATCCCTTAGTAAGAGGATCAGCTATCATGGAGTTTGTCCCAATGTGCTCTATGGATATCTGTCCACTCTGTACCCTTTTTTTCACAACCAGGAACTTAATGTCAATATGTTTTGACTTAATTGAGCTCCTGTTGTTATTTGAATACATTACTGCAGATTTATTGTCACAATATAACCTTAGTGGTCTTTCAACATTTTCCAAAATGCGCAGTCCCGTGACAAAATTTCGCAGCCATATTCCCTGATTGGATGCCTCATAGCAAGCTACAAATTCTGCTGCCATAGTGGAGGAAGCTACTAGTGTTTGTTTGACACTTTTCCATGATATAGCTCCTCCTGCTAACATATAAATGTAGCCTGATGTAGACTTTCTGCTATCTTGGCATCCAGCAAAATCAGAATCCGAATACCCAATGACCTCCAAATTTTCTGATTTTCTGTATGTGAGCATGTAACCTTTTGTTTTCTGAAGATACCTCATAACCCTTTTGACTGCTGTCCAGTGATCCAAACCAGGGTTGCTTAAGTATCTGCCTAACATCCCAACAATGTACGCAATATCCGGACGCGTACATACCTGAGCATACATTAGACTTCCTACAGCCGAAGCATAAGGAATCTTCTGCATTTCCTGAATTTTAAGGTTACCTTTAGGGCACTGATTGAGACTAAACTTGTCTCCCTTAGCAACAGGGGTATCTCCTGGTCTGCAGTCTTGCATGCCAAACCTTTTAAGTACCTTATCGATATAGCTCTTTTGTGATAATCCAAGAATACCCCGAGAGCGATCTCGATGTATCCGGATCCCTAATATAAAAGAGGCGTCCCCAAGATCTTTCATCTCAAAATTCTTTGATAGAAATCTCTTGGTTTCGTGCAACATGCCTATATCATTGGTGGCAAGCAATATGTCATCGACATACAGAACCAGAAAGATATACTTACTCCCACTGAACTTGTGATATACACAGTCATCAACAATGTTCATCTCAAAACCGAACGAGATAACTATTTGTTAAAACTTGTGATACCATTGACGAGGAGCTTGCTTGAGTCCATAGATGGATTTCCTTAATTTGCATACCATATTCTTTGGGTCTCCCGACACAAAGTTTTCTGGTTGCACCATATAGATCATCTCATCAATGTCGCCATTGAGAAATGCAGTCTTAACATCCATCTGATGTAACTCAAGATCATAATGAGCAACAAGTGCCATGATTATTCTGAATGAGTCTTTCGATGAAACCGGAGAGAAAGTCACTGTATAATCAATGCCTTCCTTTTGAGTATAGCCTTTAGCCACAAGACGTGCCTTATACCTCTCCACATTACCGTTTGCATCCCGCTTGGTTTTAAAAATCCATTTACAACCAATTGGTTTTGCACCTTCTGGTAATGGGACAAGTTCCCAAACCTTATTGTCTTGCATAGACTTGTACTCTTCATTCATGGCATCAATCCACTGTTGAGAGTTAGAACTTTTCATGGCCTGAAGAAAGTTGATTATATCATCTTCCAACATTCCACTACTTTCCTCATGTTCTTGGAGAAATACAACATAATCATCCAGAATAGCATTTCTCCTTTCTCTCGTGGATCTCCTTAATGGCACTGGTTCTTGAGGTTGTTGAGTTTGTTCTTCTGGAACAGGGAGTTGATCAACATTGTCACCTTGAGGTTCCGGATTTACTTCTTGAACAACAACAGGTATAGGAACCTGAATATTGTCAAAAGTAACTGTATGGATTGGATCTGAAGCCAATTCCTCCTCAAAAGCAATGTCTCTAACCTTATTTCTCCCCCCAAACTCAACATCCTCAAAAAATGTTGCTGTTCCCGTCTCAAAAATATTCCTTAGTGTGGGATCATAAAACTTATAGCCCCTAGAGCGTTCAGAGTAACCAATAAAGTAGCTGCTAACTGTTTTGGAGTCCAATTTCTTTTCATTTGGCCTATAAGGCCTAGCCTCAGCTGGACATCCCCAAATATGTAAATGCTTTAAACTGGGCTTTCGACCAGTCCAAAGCTCATAAGGTGTTTTAGCAACTGCTTTACTTGGTACTCTGTTCAGAATGTAAGCTGTTGTCTTAAGTGCTTCTCCTCAGAGTGACTCTGGTAAAGAAGAATGAGCAATCATACTTCTTACCATATCCTTAAGAGTCCTGTTTCGTCTTTCAGCTACACCATTCATGCTAGGTGAACCTGGCATGGTGTACTGTGGGACGATACCGCATTCATCTAGGTATCTAGCAAATGGTCCTGGACGTTGTTCACCTGAACCATCATATCTGCCGTAGTACTCACCACCACGATCAGATCTAACGGTCTTAATTCTTTTGTTGAGTTGATTCTCAACTTCAGCTTTATAGGCTTTGAACATGTCCAGAGACTCAGATTTTTCATGAATAAGATATAGATGCCCATAGCGTGAGTAATCGTCTATGAATGATATAAAATATTGTTGACCATTCCAGGATTCCTTAGGGAATGGCCCACAAATATCCGTATGTATCAATTCTAAGACATCCGAAGATCTGTTGGCACCTAATCTCTTCACTTTGGTCTGTTTTCCCTTGATACATTCAACACATACGTCGAAGTCCGAAAAATCAAGGGAATCCAAAAAGCCATCAGACACAAGACGCTCAACTCTATCTTTTGAGATATGACCTAAGCGCTTATGCCATAATGACGCCGAATTTTCCTTATTTAATTTACGCTTAGTACCACGTGATTCCACATGCAAGGATTCATTATAAGAAGCAATTGTATCGAGCAAATATAGGTTGTCATAAGTACTTAAATAACCGGTTCCCACAACATTTGAATTAAAAGATAAACTGAATTGATTGTTTCCAAATGAACAAGAATAACCTGATTTGTCCAATATAGAAACTGAAATCAAATTCCGTCTAAAAGACGGTACTACAAAAGTATCTTTTAAATCCAAATAAGAACCAGTTCCTAATAGCAACCTAAAATGCCCAATTGCTTCCACATCTACTGACTGACCGTCGCCCACAAAGATGTGTCTTTCAACATCACTTGGCTTTCGGTAGCTCAGACAACCCTGCATAGAAACACTTATGTGAGTAGTAGCACCAGAGTCTAACCACCAAGTGTTTCTAGGTACTGAAGCTAAATTAACCTCAGAACAGACCAAAGAAAGGAATGTACCCTTATTATCACGCCAAGCGTGATATTTTGTACAGTCCTTCTTCATATGTCCAGGTTTCTTACAGAAGAAACAACCCTGATTATCCTTATGTTGTTTCTTCTCAACTGGACCCTTAGCAGCTTCCTTATCATTCTTCCTTTTCTTGCCCTTATCCTTAGAGGCATAGGCCAAATGAGCACTTTCTGTCTTATCTTGCTTCAACCTGTCTTCTTCTTGCACACAGTATGAAATGAGCTCATTTAGAGTCCATTTCTCCTTTTGACAGTTATAACTGACTTTAAATTGATTAAACTGTGCAGGAAGAGACAACAGAACCAGATGCACTAATAACTCATCACAAAGATCGAGTTTAAGTGCCTTAAGTTTTGAAGCAATATGAGACATTTCCATAATGTACTCCCTTATATTTCCTTTGCCCTTATACTTCATCGAAATCAAGCGAGCTAAAAGCGTGCTTGTTTCTACCTTATCGTTTTTCGCAAAACGCTTTTCAATTTCGGCAAGGAAATCTTTAGCCTTAGTAATCCCTTCGGATTCTATGCCTCTGAAGGCTTCCGGAACGCCGCGCTTAATGATCATAAGACTCATGCGATTTGAACGCTCCCACTTCTCATGCTCCTTCTTTGCATCAGGAGTGCTATCCGCATTGAGAGGTTGGGGTTGTTCAGTTCTTAATGCATAGTCAAGATCCATGTAGCCAAGAACAATTAATATGTTCTCTTTCCAAACCTTGAAGTTTGACCCATTTAGCATGGGAATTGAGTTGATGTTAGCAGAAATTGTTGCAGCAGATGCATTAGCTGAAATAAAACAAAAGATGCTCACATCAATAACCATATTTAGTAATCAATAAAATTCAAATAATGACAAATCCCCATCCAAGATATCGGGCACAACATTAATATCAAGTCTTTGGATAGTAATATTAACTTGTAAGCGATACCTTGTTGCAATGATCAAACATTGACAATAACTCATGTCAAATAATGAAACTATCTTTGGATCGATTAATTATTCACATGTAAACCTTATAATTATCACATGCTTATCATCGCAGATGTGTATACAGTCTAAATAAATATTAACCTTCCTTTGGGCCGATTAAATATTTACACGAAAGCATACACACAAACATCTCACATTCCTCATGAACAATCTCCACAAGAGATGTTACTTTGGCAACTTCTTGTTTCAATTAAACAATTGGAGTGAGAGACAACCTTAATACCTTAGTGTCATTATATTTGAATCAAATAATTGATTAGCTACCAAAATAGATTTAAATTAAGAATTTAAATCAACTGAATTTCCAAAAACTTAATTGGGGTCTCACAGCTTAATTAGGGCCCATAACTTAATAAATTAAGTATACCATAGTGGACCCATGAATAAACTGAGGCTTAACCATAGTGAACACGAAGTTCGCTTGAATTCAAACGCGAGGTTCGACTGTATTTGAGTACGAGACTCACTTAAGCACGAACGCGAGGTTCGTCTGAAAATGAACGCATGGTTCAACTTAGGAACGAACGCGAGGTTCGTTAAAATATGAGTACTGAACAAACGCGAGGTTCGTTTTTGAGAACGAACGCGAGGTTCGTTTAAAATTTGAACGCGAGGTTCACTGAACGCGATGTTCGACTGAAGTTCGAACGCGAGGTTCGTCTGAAGCACGAACGCGAGGTTCGTCTGAAGCACGAACGCGAGGTTCGTCTGAAGCACGAACGCGAGGCTCGTCTGAAGCACGAACGCGAGGTTCGTCTGAAGCACGAACGCGAGGTTCGTCTGAAGCACGAACGCGAGGTTCGTCTTAGAACGAACGCGAGGTTCGTTAAAATTGAGCTTGACGCTCACCT
>BQKN01066068.1:337880-362705 GCA_022839385.1 Asparagus kiusianus
TGTGTGTGTGTGTGTGTGTGTGTGTGTGTGTGTGTGTGTAGTTGATGACTGATATCAAACAGTCAATGAGAGAAGTTATTTGGTTGACGGATGTCCTCTAACCCTCCGAATGTTCGGTTCTGAAGTGTGCTGTTCTTTCTTGCACAGGCAAAAAATTATAAGCGGACAGAGTTAGGTTCTCCGGTTTTCCTCCGACGATAAAGTCAGTAAAAAGTGATCATAATGTGGCACCTTACATTCAATCTAAGTTAGCGTATCTTGATTCATGAATTAGACTATTTCGATTGATGATCCGTTCCATTCATTGTGATCTAAATGTCTCAAAATATCAATATAACAAGAATCCTGTTGATTAAATACTTCTGGCACATATTTTTTTATTGTCTCTTTATTTATATTGTCATAAAACCATTAATTTTATATTCACTTGTAGCATAAGTAATTACAAATCAATATGTCTATTTTTCATTTGTATTCAATCCAAAACATATAAATCAAAATGAACAGAGTGGATCAAGTAGTTTGAGTATAATATAGTTTTGAAGGCGCTATATTAGATTGAATCTAAAGTGTGATCTTATAAATCCCCCCCCCCCCCGCCCCCACCCACACACACGCACACACACATATATCTTTTACGTTAGGTTAATATAGAGCCACATCATTACATGTATGGGGGAATATCTTCATACGACATATGATACCCATTTACCTCTTTATATGCACTAGGAAATATCTTTGGCTCGATATATTCATAGAAGTTTTAATTCACGCAATAAATGTATAGAGCTAGCTTTGATCCCTCAATATATCTGTGTTTGCGATGAATGACGACAATGTCCGCTCTTCATCCACACGGATCTGTTCAGGGAGAAAGCTCTTTTTCAGTTCTATTTAAAAAAAACCCCAAGGGACACATGGTCGTGTCCATTTTTCATATTTTGAACCTTTTATATTTTAATGAATGGTGAGAAATCCCCTGTTTTTGCTTCAAAAAAAATCTTTGGCTCGGTATAATAATTATCAAATTCTTTTGTTTTGCTATGTTTCAAAGGTATGAAACTCTTCATATATCAGTAATCCGATACTTCTCTTTAAGTATGTCTAAAAGCATCACTTAAATTGATTTATTTATTGTGCGATTCTCGTTGGAGTAAGCAAAACAAGCTACCCTTAACCATTATGTTTCTAGATTCGAGAATATTAGGCCCTTTGGTGCTTCTCAAGCTAACATGTTGGTTTTCAGTTGCACGCAATGGAAGAGAAAATGACCCCAGAAGCTACCCTTAACCATTTTCTTTCCCCCCAGTTCAAAGATGGAGAGGAACGTCTTTTTCACTTTACGTTCTTGAATGCAAATAAAATGTAGAAAACTTAGGACATCGAAAGCAATCTAATATGGATTTTGCTGATCATATTCTTTAAACATCCCTTTCAAGAACTTTACTTTTTAGCAAATAGCATGACCAATGACTCATGCTGTAGAGTAGAATCATAGCTTACACTTTGGTTTACATTAATTATAAATTTTTTAAATTAAAGAAATAGACCCCTTTTCTCCTTATGGAACCAACTTATCAGCATCTTCGTTTCAAGAATATGGGAAGACAAATAAATAAAATTTGAAAATAACCAATAGATTTAGACCAGCTATAAGTACTAATTATTGGGGAATTTTATTCTTCCCGCGTACTACGATCTCCGCAACTCGAAAACCATCTCACAATCAACAAGCTAGAAAACAACCGCAATCAAGAAGAAAGAACACCGAGATTTACGAGGTTCGGTCAACCAACTTCGACCTACATTCACGGGATAACAATACGAGAAATCTACTATGTATCAGGAAGAACTTCAAGAGGAACCACTGAACTCTCATCAGTCAATCTCTCAACCTCACATACATAATCAACTCTCATATTTTCTCTAAAAACCACTCCTTACAATCTTCTGAATGGACAAAAGCTGTGAAACTCTCTCTGAAGATTGTAATCTTTTACACGGACAAATACTACAAAACTACCCTCGCCTCTCGCACAATATTCTCAAATCAAGCTACGCCCTCTGTTAACCCTAGATTATAAGAATATTGGTTATCTCTTCTCTCCTTCACATTGATATTTCATTTAAAAATAAAAGAATATATATAGGGAAACCAAAACTCTATCTCTAGTCTAACTTCATAATTATAATATCATTCAAACCCCTAATCATGATGAGACCCAATCTCCTAATCATAATAGATCTCTAACTTTATCTAATTCTCATGAAGTTATATAAAGAATCAAAGACACAATCCTAACACTAATTGGATAGAAATTACATCCATGATTGTAGAGAATCTCTATAGGTAGTCAATCAAATCTTTACATGAACCTCATGAATGATATTAATTATTTAAATAATATATAAATATTTATAATTATGGAGAATCCGGACATAAGTAACAACCCACATAAGTAATTGTAGAGAATCCGGACATGTACCAATTAACACCGGGAGCTTAATAACCAATATTATTTTTTGGGAGATTAACATTTTAAAATGTTAACTGTTAAGCAATTAACAAAGAATGTCCACATACGCTGAAAAGATATGCTATCGTAATAGATGGTTAGCTATATGTGAAATTATCCAAGAGGAGGAGGTGTGAATAGGGTAATTAAACAATAAATGTGCAATGAATGAAATTCAATGCAACACATGACACAATATAACAATAAGGCAATAAATGAGAGAGAGAGAGGGTTAGAAAATAGTTAGCCAAATGAAGCCCCGATGTGTTCACGAGGTTCAGTACTCTCGACCTACGTCCCCGACCACCTCTCCCGATGGTAATCCACTAATCACAACTCGGTTTGGAAGCCTGAACTTCTTCACAACGATCTCCTCGAGATCAAGCTCTCCACACAACACAATACTCAAGTATATTTTCTTGCTTTCTTTTTTTTATTACTGAACAAATAGGGGCTGGAAGATATTTATAGGCACTCAAAACAATAGCCCAAATCGCAAGAAAATCCTCAAAACCAACACAATCCCCAAAACCCCAAAGTCTGAAAAAATGATCGTTACAATACTTTCGTCGACCGGTGGACCATGATCGGTCGACCGATGAGTCGACCATTGGCTGAAACAGCAATCTGGAAACACCGTCGGTCGACAGATACATATGCATCAGTCGGCTGGTCACCTGCCATCGGTCGACCGATGAACTTGTATCGGTCGACTGATGAGCGCCAGACTACAAGGTCTCAAAAACTGTTTCTGAATGGTCGACCAGTTGCATCTTATCGGTCGACCGTTTCCAGACACATGATTTTTTCCAGAATTGATGATGTTCTAAAAATGATTTAAAATATTAAATCAACTCTAAATATAATAAAATTTGGGAGAATACTTATAAATATGAAAATGAGTATGTTAGAGAAGGGATTTTTAAATAGCACCTTGTATTTGTGAATATTCATTATTTTGCCAAAACGTCAAAAACACGAGTTTTGAAAAGGTGTGTGTGATCCCTAAATGCTTAAAAAACTATCTACGTTAATTCTTTCATACATTATGATCTAGAGAGAAAATAAAAATTCAAATATCGCTCACAATTGTATACAACTCTTGAGACTCGATATTTGCTAACTTGTTAATGAAGCTCATCTTGTATATGTTGCGTTTGAAAGCCCTTCTTCATAAATTTGCCTCCACCTCCTTAAATATCATCGTTGTGGTGCAAAATTCCATCCATCCTCTAACTGTGGCATTATATTGCTTGATAAAATATATCCGATAAAATATATCCTGAATAATATCACTTTGCAAGCAATTAACACCAATAATAGGGTTTGTAAATAATCATCAAAATACGAGACCTCACAATCTCCCCCTTTTTGATGATGACAAACCACCATTATAAAATATCATAAAAATAAATAAAAGTATATTTATAGATAGATGCTCCCCCTATCTATAAGACTCTCCCCCTATCTATGTGCACAAAGTGCAGGAGATTTTTCTCCCCCTTTGTCACCATCAAAATGGGGTATACAATACAATGCACTATATATTACAACATGTTATAACAATGAGATCGAGCACATAAACAATCAAGATATAAAAAATTTTATCCAATATAATGAAAACATGCAAGACCATTAAAAGGATCAAAGAATGCACATGTCTAGTTTAACTCTTATGCAACAAAAATCTTCTTCTTTAAGAGGCATGGTAAAGATGTCTGCTAATTGTGCTTTTGTATCAATTTAAACAAAGGATACATCTTTTCTTTCTACATGATCATATAAAAAATAATGATATACATCTATATTTTTTGTTCTTAAATGTAAAATGAATTTTTTTGAAATATTTATGGCACTAGTATTATCACAAAATATTTTTATATCAGGAAAATGTAAATCCAAATCAACTAAATTTTGTTTTATCAATAATAATTGTGTACAACATAAGCCGGCGGCAATGTATTCCGCTTCCATAGTGGATAAGGCTACACAATTTTCCTTCTTAGATGATGAAGAAACAAGTGAGTAGCCTAAGAATTAACATGTGCCACTAGTACTCTTGTGGTCTATTTTACATCTGGCAAAGTCGGCATCACAATAACCATAAAGATCAAAAGTAGTAAGTTTAGGATAAAATAAACCAAGCTCAATAGTACCATGAATATATTTAATAATTCTTTTAATTGTAATTAAATGAGATTTTCTAGGAGAAGCTTGAAAATGTGCACATACACAAACACTAAACATGATATCCGGTCTACTAGCGATGAGATAAAGTAAACTACTTATCATACATTGATATATATTTTGGTCTACTTTCTCACCACTTTCATCTTTGTCCAACTTGATGGATGTGCTCATTAGAGTAGGTGCATGCTTGGAGTTTGACATCCCAAATTTCTTCGCCAACTCTCTAGCATATTTGCTTTATGACACGAAAATTCCATCATCCCTTTGTTTGACTTGGAGACCAAGAAAGAATATAAGTTCTCCCATCATACTCATCCCAAATTGCTCTTGCATAACCTTTGAAAATTCTTTACAAAGAGTTTCATTAGTAGCTCCAAAAATAATATCATCAGCATATATTTGAACTAATATAAAATTATTTTTTCTTTTTCTAACAAATAAAGTATTATTAATTTTTTTTTGAAAACCCATGCTCAATGAGAAAACTAGAGAGACAAGCATACCAAGCTCTTGGAGCTTGTTTTAATCCATACAATTCTTTTTGTACCTGGTAAACATGATTAGGAAATAATGGATCAATAAAACCGAAGGGTTGCTCAACATACATCTCTTCTTCAATAAAACCATTCAAAAATACACATTTAACATCCATTTAAAAAAATTTGAAGTTTTTAAAGCTAGCAAAGGCTAAAAACATTCTAATTCACTCCATTCTTGCAACCGGTTCAAAAGTTTCGTCATAATCAATGTCATCCTCTTGATTTTATCCTTGGGAAACCAAACGAGATTTATTTCTAGCAACCATGCCAAATTCATCAAGTTTATTTCTAAAAACCTATTTTGTTCCAATAACATGAAAATCTTTAGGTCTAGGAACAAGTTTCCAAATATTATTTCTTTGAAAATTATTTAATTCATCATGCATAGCTAAAACCCAAAACTCGTCATTCAAAGCATCATCGACACGCTTAGGTTCAATTTGGGATAAGAAAGCAACATTACCTAGCCTTTGAGCGAGTCAAAACTCGTCTAGATGGGCTTTCGATAATTTGCTCATTGGGATGATCCGGTAAAAATTTCCATGCTTTGGGGAGTTCTTCTTGATTAGGTTCAAGCTCTCATTCCCCATCCTTTGGTGCAACCGTTGAGGGTTTATCATTTATTTGCAAGAGTTCTAATGCTCCCTCAATGTCATCATCATCCCTAGGCACAACATCTTGCAAACCAGTATTAGTTTTATCAAATATAACATTTATAGATTCCTCAACAATGAGTGTTCGTTTGTTAAAAACTCTATAAGCTATACACCTTGATGCATATCCCAAAATATACCAACATCAATTTTTGAATCAAATTTATCGTGGTGATCTTTAGTGTTCAAAATAAAACATTTACAACCAAAAATCTAAAAATAACTAATATTAAGTGTTTTGCCAAAATAGAGTTCATAAGGTATTTTCTTAAAAATAGGCCTAATTAAAACACGATTTAGAACATGGCAATCCGTGTTGATGGCTTCTGTCCAAAAATATTTTGGCAAATCAAATACATTAATCATAGTTCGTGTCATCTCTTGTATGGTTCGATTTTTCATTCAACAACACCATTTTGTTGTGGTGTTCTTAGAATGGAAAGCGTATGTGTAATACCATGATGATCATAAAAATCACTAAAAAATTTATTTTGAAATTCACCACCATGATCACTTTTAGTTTTTATAACTTTCAAATTCTTTATTTTCAATTCTTTTTACAAAATGGAAAATTCTTCAAAACAATTATTTTTATTAGCAAGAAATATAACCCAAGTAAAACGTAAAAAATTATCAACTATAACAAACACATAATGTTTACCTCCTAGTGAGGCAACACACATAGGATCAAAAAGATCAAGATGAAGTAGTTGTAAGAGTTTAGTGGTGGAAACCTCATTAATAGATTTGAAAGAACTTTTAATTTGTTTACCTTTGGCACATTACTCACATAGTGAATCCTTAACAAAAGTTAGGCTAGGTAGACCTCTCACCAAGTTCTTCTTTGATAATTTTGAGATCAATTTCATGTATCATGTCCAAGCCTTTTGTGCCAAATCCAAGGATCACCATCCACCATGGTAAGACATTTCACATCTTGATCTACAAGCTCATTCATCTTAAAAATATACACATTAGATTTTATAAGGGCAACAAAAATATTTTTATCATTAAGGCTAACAATGCATTTATCCGGTTTAAAAATAATTTTATAGACTTTGTCACTAAGTTGATTAATACTAAAAAGATTGTGATTAAGTCCTTTTACTAAATAAACACCTTCCATAACGGGAGAAGACTTCTTACCAATAGCACAAATACCTACAATTTTATCTTTCTCATCGCCACCAAAGGAGACATTGCCTCCTTCCATCTTTGATAGGGTTGTAAATAAATCCTTGTTACCCGTCATGTGATGAGAGCAACCGCTATCAAGGTACCACATTTCCTTACATCTTGTACAAGATGTTCCCTACATGTAAAGAAGTGGTAAAAACTTTAGGTACCCAAATCTTGGGTCATTGAATGTTAGTACCCAAGCTCGCCTGAGGCTCGCCACTGCGTTCCAAAGTTAAAACGCAGAGTTCATCTCTGCATCCTAACAACAAAATGTAGAGTTCGTAGCTATGTTCCAGACTCAAAATGTAGAGTTCATAGCTGTGTTCTAGACTTGAAATGCAGATTTCATCTTTACGTCCCAACAACAAAACATAGAGTTCGTGGATGCGTTCCAGATTCAAAACGCAGAGTTCGTGGTTGTGTTCCAGACTCAAAACGCAGAGTTCGTGGCTGCATTCCAGACTCAAAACACATGGTTCATCTTTGCATCCCTACGACAAAAAGCAGAGTTCGTGGTTGCATTCCAGATTCAAAACGCAGAGTTCGTGGCTGCGTTCCAGACTCAAAATGCAGAGTTCGTGGATACGTTCCAGACTCAAAACGTAGAGTTCATGGCTGTGTTCCAGACTCAAAACACAGAGTTCACGTCTATGTCTCAGACTCGTAACGTGGTGTAGCCATTGTATTTTCAGCCTTAAGCATATGCCTAACTCTATGTCTCAGGTCTAAGACGAAGAGTTCGGGCCCAAAATGCCAATTTTAGCGTTTGACTCGTTCAAACACGAGCTAAAAGGTTTTAAAACCGTTTTCCAAAATTTGAGAGGATCACTCCCCCCACTTAGGAGCGAATTAAGGAGGTTGCTACACCCCTTAATCCTCTATAAATATCAGCAAACTCAACTGAGTTTAGAATCTCCAATTGGATCGACTTTTTACATCTACCATATCACATAAAGAGAGATCGTCATCTGTGTTCTTGGAGATCTTGGAGCGTTCTTCAGCAACAAAGGTCTTGGAGCTTGATCCTTGGCTTATTAACTAATTTTCGGTTCAAATCAACTCTTTGACAGAGTTTTAAACTCGTTCTGAGTTCCTAAACTCATCAAGAGTTCTGTTCAACTTGCCACGTAAGTTCTCCTCGATATCGAATTCGAGAGGAATAGACTTTGTTCTAACAAGGTGAAACATCGGATCGTCAAAGAGAAACAAACTCGACACAAATTTCGAGGGAGGCATCTCATCGACATCAATAAGAACCCAGGTTAAACAAAGGGAAGGATCTCAGTCGACCCTTCTCTCTTTTGTAAATCGGGAATATGATATGAGAAGTGTAATTTTTTTCTAAGTTTGCTACAGAGAAATTGTATCGAGAGAATTGTAATTAATTCTTTTTCTTAGCCAGTCAGAGAGAATAATACAAATTTAATTCTTAATTATCTTCTTTTAATTTTCCCAACAAATAAAAGATGGCGACTCCGCTGGGAATTAGTTTCACTGATGAAGAAGTGGTGGCACAATCTGCTGGGAATAATTTATAACTAAAATTATTTGTCTAGTCTTTGTGTTTTCGTATTTATTCTAGGCAAACAATGTGTTAGAGGTTGGATGGATTGCACCACAACGATCATATTAAATGGAGATCGGCGTAAATAGTGGATTGAAGCATTGCAATTCAAGTTTAAGATCAAGTTCAAGCTTTATCCGCAAGTTTACCAAGTCGTGTTTATTAAAAACCTTCAAGCTTGGGTAAATTAGTTTAGGTTTTATATTATGTGTGTTGATACTTTAAGCTCATATTAATCACACACACGTATTTATTGATTTTATCAAAATATAGGTGTTTTTGTGAAAATATTATTTTATTAGTTTATAGACTTCAATATCACTTTATATATTTTTTATTAAGTCTATAAAATTATTTTGTAAAGTTTCAAAATATGGTTTAGCCAAAATATCAAAAACAAGTATTGTTCATTTTCATGTTTTGGACTAGTTTTGAAAAATGATAAGTTTTCACAAATAAGAAGTGAAATTCCAAAAAATCTTTTTGTAACATGTTCATAAACATGTTTATAAACATTTTTCAAAGTTTTATATTTTTTAGAAATTATTTGCTATTTTTAAAAGCACTTTAAAATTAATTTTACTATTCAAAACAGGCTGATATTATGTTATCAGTCGACTGATGCAAGTGTTTAGTCGACTGAAGAAATAGCCTGGAATAGCTAATAGTTTCTATTTCTTATTCGGTCGACTGACCAATCGACTGATGAAGTCATTGGTCGACTGACGAGTTCATCAGTCGATTGATGACGTGTTGCTAGCCTGTAACGGTCAGCTCATCAGTCGACTGATGAATAGTATCAGTCGACTGACGACCCAACGGCTAATTTTTTCCAGCTTTCTATTTTTTATATTTTTGCTGCGTTTTGTTGGTTTCTTCTTGGCTTTAGGGTTTTCTATAAATACCCTCACATATCCTCAGTTCATTATAAAAGAAGAAAGTTTTTAAACAAGATTAAAGGGTGTTTAAGTTTGTTTTAGTGTTTGTTTCAAGTTTGGTTTTGTGAAACAATTTTCACAAGAGCTAGAGGAGATCACCATTTGTGTTTGAGCTTCAACTCTTCTCTCTCTCCCTCTTGTTATCTATAGAGAAATTTTTCTAAACTTTATTTCTAGCTATTTATTGTTTTATTCATAATTTCCATAAGCTAGAATATTTATTTGAGTTTAGTTTGTTTTTATTATACTCTTTGTTCACACACAACCTATTGAGCTTATTGTAATTGCATACATAGCATTAGTTGGTGTTGTGGGTTTGTGACATTGAGAGTGAGCTTTCATTGTGTTCTCATCTATAGTAGAGAACAATCATTTATTGTATTGAGCTTTTATTTGTGAGGTCATATTGTATTGTACAAATTTACCAAGAGGAGTATAAAGGTGAGAGACGTGGTCGGTCCTAAGAGGAGTGGGGTCGATGGTAATGCCTAGAGGTGGGTCGTAATTCCGAGCACTTGAGGGAGACACGTGAGAGGCCAACACTTGAGGTGGGATTTGTGTAGTTACATTGTGAGATTGTGAACGTTGATCGGTGAGCGTTGAAAACTGATATTATGTGGTATAAACGTTATTTGGGTGAGTGTCGAAAATCCGGTTGTGATAGTAGATTTCTCCCCGTGAGTGGGGAGCGGAGACGTAGGACGGAAGGTCCGAACTCCGTGATCATTTGATTGTGTTTGAGTTTGTTTTGACGTTCATTTATATTTGTGCTCATTGCTCATATCACCATTGTCTCATTATTTACTTTGTCCACTATATTGTTTATATTTGTTTATTTTACCCTTTGTTTATATTGATTATCCTTACATATAATTGTTGCATATCTTATTTGCTAGGATAATTTATTAATTAATTTTAATTGGCATAAAATCGGATTGGATTAGCATAAACCCTATTCACCCCCCTTAGGGTTCTTTCCTAGTGGAATTAGGGTGTTTTTCAAACCTCACTAGAACAATGGCTGAAACTCTTATTGTGGAGTTTGATCAAGCCAAATATGAGGAGTTACTCTCCTCTAAATCCCTTAGCCCTAAGGCTATGTGCAAGATACGCAAAGTCTCTAAGGAGACTAAAGCTCCAACCGGTGCTGAACCACCAAAGGAAGTCCTCTCCTTTGGACCCGATCTCTCGGACAGCCTCTCCTTGAAGGAGTAGGCTCTGCTACAACCAAACTCATCAATCGAGTTGAAGGTTCCACACCTACGCCAAAATGACGGGTATCAGATCACAAAAGGCCAATTGCGGCGGCAAGCTCGATCAACACAACTGACATCGCTGCAAAAGCCTTGAAATAGGCTAAGAAAAATGCTGCTCGATGAAGGAGAATATCCTGACGAAGGGCACAACTCCGAGAGAGCCGATCCTTCAATCAACGCGAGCTATGTGTTTGTGAGACTCAGCAAGAGCTCTGCATTTCTGGTCTAGAATACAAGCCTTACGTTGATGAGCCCAAATACGAGCCTCGCGTGATCCAACTAAAACACAACCCTTAAAGGAGCGTTCTAAAATCAAAACACAATCCCTAGGGACGCGTTCCAAAATGCAGTTCTCTGGGATGCATTTTCCAAATAAAACACAACTCTCAGGAGTGCGTTCCAGAACCAAAATGTAGGTCTCCAGACCATGTTAATCAGCCTGAACATAGTTCTTAGGAGAGCGTTCTAGAATCCAAACGCAAGTCTCAGGACTACATTGACCAGCCATAATGCAGCTCGCAGAGGCGCATTTCACCAGCAAAACCGAGACCGCAGTCTTGCGTTTTTCAATCTAAACATGACCCTCGTGTTCCTTTTTCAAGACACGATGTGATTCGTCGTGTCAAAAAAGACCAACATGGATTTAAGATCCGTGTTCACCAAGAACCAGTCCCGTCTACTGATGGACAGGGGGTTCCAGCTTCAACCTCATGTTCAGTGAGAAATGCTTCCCAAGTCTCTAATTTAAGGAAACTTTTATCAAAAGAAAGACCGGTGAATAAGCCACTCATTCATATCAATATGAGTGGCTTATTTCTGCGGTCCTCTCAGAATGCTAACGTTGCTTTTGTACCTAGGCGATCAGTGTTTGACTGATTGACGAGCATTGCTCGACCAAGCAAGCGATGACGTCATTACAAGAAGAAGTCTTCAGATACCGAGTATCATGGAGTCACTATTGTTAGCCCTTATGTTTTGATGATGATTTACAACCACCATTATTGGTACTAATTGCTTATTGAGTGATATTATAGATAATATAAATATCAAGCTAGTTAGTACCATTTATGGAGGATTGGATGGAATATGAGTTACAACGACGATATCTAAAGGAGGAGGAGGCAAAGTGATGAAGCAATGTTTATCAATAACACTAAACGCTATGAGAGGCTTTATCAATTCTAAAGCAATATCAAGACGCAAGAAATGTATTTCTATGTGAGAGATATTTGCTATTTTTATTTTCTATCTAGTGCTAAAATGTAGGCAAGTAGTTATAGATTTTATTTGAAGCTATTAGGATATCACACACACATATTCATACTCATAGTTTTGACGGCTTTATCAAAATATGGTTTTTCATAAGTATGAGGATCTATTCGCAAAATTTCTTTTCAAAATAGTTTGTTTTTAGTGTTAAAAACATTTTACAAAGTTATACAAATTTTAGAAATTATTTCAGTAATTTTACAAATTTTATAAAGTGTTAAAAACAATTTTAAAAAACATGTATCAGTTGTGTCAGTTCGCGGTCGACCGTGGTGTATTTTCCTCAGGAGCTAGCAGAAACATGTGTGGTCGACCGTGACGATCGACCGTCTCTTATGTTTTGATGATGATTTACTTCCTGCGGTTGACCGCCATGGTCGACCGAACTGATTATAGAAACTTTCTGGAGTTCTCACGGTCCATCGTGACGGTTGACCGTAGCCTTTACAGAAACTTTTCTCAGCTTTGAAAACCTGCGTGATCAATCACGAAATTCTCACGGTCAACCGCCGATCGCCCAACGGCTCTTTTTGGTACAGAATCAAAAAATCTAGTTCTTTGATTTTTAGGAGATTTGGTTGGGGGTTTTGGCTGTTGTTCTTCTTCCTATTTAAACCCTCATATCCCCCTTCTTCAGATCACCCAAGCTCATTACAAATCCTTTGTGTTTTGTTTACTGTTTTCAAAAGAGTCTAAATTTTCATTCCTATTCTTCACTGTTTTCTAAGTTCATATCTCAAGCTTCAAGTGCAATCTTTCTCCTTTCCATAGGGCTACTGAGAGAGATTTTACATCGTTTACTACTGTTGTGAGCTAGATCTCGTGGAGATCAATTGTGTGTGTGAGAGATCTCATGAAGATCGTTGTATAGAATAAGTTCTGCCTTCCAAACCGGGTTGTGTAGTGGATTCTCCTCGAGAGTGGGGAGTGGGGGCGTAGGTCAATGGACCGAACCTCGTGAACAGATCATGCGTCACTTGGATAACGATTTCTTACCTTATCTCTTTTACTTTGGCTATTCCTTTTGTGGTGTACTGCATGTCATATTTTTTATTACACTATTATTACCTCAAGACCCTAATCATCCCCCTCTAGGGTCTAACAATTGGTATCAGAGCTTGGTCTCTATAGTTGTTTTTGGTCTAACCACCTTAGAGGAAAGATCTAATGGAGGCTTCATTGAAAGTGCATATGCTTGAAGGACAATCCACCACTAGACTCACACTTTTCACCGGTAGCGGTTTTACATATTGGAAAGCAATAATGAAAATTTACGTCCATTGCATTGATCTTGACATCTTGGATATCATAGAAAAGAAATATGTAGAAAAGTCCAAGATTAGTACCATGACCGATGGAGAAAGACTCCAAGCAAATCTCAATGCGAAGACCATGAATGCCTTAATTTATGGTCTTTCTCCAAATGAGTACAATAGGGTCTCCACGTGTGCAACCGCACACAAAATTTGGGAGAAATTATGTATTACACATGAAGGAATCCCCCAAGTTAAGGAGTCCAAAATTAGTGGGCTTATGCATGACTATGGGTTATTTAAAATGCTTCCTAATGAATCCATTGATGCTATGTTTTCTCGCTTTACTAATATCATCAATGAAGTGCATGTTCTTGATAAGACATTGACTATCCAAGAGATGAACTACAAGATCCTTCGCTCATTGGCTCCGACATGAGAGCTCAAAGCTACGACCATAGAGGAAGCTCACGATCTTAGTACTCTAGCTCTCGATGGCCTCATTGGCAAGCTTAAGGTTCATGAGAAGAAGCTTAAAGGGAAAGAGAAAGAGGAAGTACCCCACGGGAAATTGAGGAGCCATCCTCAAAAATAAAGACCATTGCTCTCAAAGGAGCTAGTGATGACTCCTCATCTTCGGATAGTGAAGTCGACTTTTCTAGAGAAGTGGCTCACCTCTCTAGAAGAATATCAAGACTAATAAAAATGAATAAGAAGTTCAATCACCGATCTAACAACAAATTTTCTTCGCGTGTAGGAAAATATTTTGAATGCAATGAACCGGGTCATCTCGCCAAAGATTGCCAAGTTCAAGGAGAAATATTTGAAATATAAAAAGAAGAAAGCCATGTATGCCGGATGGGAGGAATCCGAACCAAGTGATTCGGATAGCAATGAAGAAGGAGCAAAGATTGCTCTTCATGATCCTAATATTTGCTTTATGGCTCATAAAAAGGAGGTAATATCCGACACCGAATGTGAATCTTTTTATATGTAATATGATCTAGCAACTGCATTAGAAGAGTTAAACATTGAGTTTAAAAGAATGATAAAAGAATACTCTTCCTTTAAAAAAAATTGCACACTTCTTGTGATTCCAAACTTGAGCAACTACAATCCTCACTTGTTTTAAAAGATGAATTGTTAGGGGATCTCTATTTTGAAAACAAACAAATGAGATCTAAAATTAAAAGGCTTGAAATTGAAAGTAGTAGAATTAAACCTACTCATGCATATTCTAGTCATCATCGCTTTGAAAGAAATAGGTCTCATAGATCTTATGCTTCTACACACAAGAAATATTTTGTGTGCACATATTGCATGAAACATGATCATATCTCCACTCATTATAGGATTAAAAATAACAATGATTATTTTGGAATGATATAGGTACCCAAAGGTACTAAGAATACTAACACTCAAGGACCCAAGATTTGGGTACCTAAAGTTTTAACGTCTTCATCTTATGTAGGGAACATCACAAACACGACGTAGAGAGATGTGGTACCTTGATAGCGGTTGCTCACATCATATGACGGGCAACAAAAAGCTATTCGCAACCCTATCAAGGATTGAAGGAGGTAACGTCTCCTTCAGTGGCGGTGAGAAAGGTAAAATTATAGGTATTGGATGCATTGGTAAGATACCTTCTTCCGTAATAGAGGATGTTTACTTGGTTAGAGGCTTAAATCATAACCTTCTTAGTATTAGCCAACTAAGTGATAAAGGTTTTGATATTTCTTTCAAACTGGGTAAGTGCATTGTTAGCTTAAATAAAAAAATTATCTTTGTTGCTAATAGAAAATCTAATGTATATATTTTTGAGATGAATGAGAGTAGATCATGATGTTAAATGCCTTACGGCGATCGATGAGATTCCTTGGATTTGGCATAAGAGGCTTGGTCACGCAAACATGGAGTTGATATTCAAGTTATCCAAAAAGAATCTTGTAAAAGGGTTACCAAATTTACATTTCATCAAAGATACCATTTGTGAAGATTGTGCTAAAAATAAACAAACCAAGTCTACCTTCAAATCCATTAATGAGGTATCAACTTCTAAACCCTTGAAATTATTATATCTTGATCTCTTTGGTCATATGCGTGTTACCTCACTAGGGGGTAAATATTATGTTTTTGTTATCATTGATGATTTCTCCCGTTTTACATGGACAATCTTTCTTGGTAGTAAAGATGAATGTTTTAAAGATTTTTTATATTTTGTCAAAAGAATTGAAAATGAAAATGAGTTAAAAGTTGTTAAAATAAGAAGTGATCATGGTGGTGAATTTTAAAATAAACTTTTTAATAATTTTTATGCACATCATGGTATAACTCATGTATTTTCCACTCCAAGAACACTACAACAAAATGGTGTTGTTGAACAGAAAAATTGCACCATACAAGAGATGGTACGAACAATGATAAATATCTTTGATTTATCAAATATTTTTGGGCGGAAGCCGTCAATACGGCTTACCACATTTTGAATCGTGTTTTGATTAGACCAAAGCTTAAGAAAACTCCTTATGAACTATTTTATGGCAAAACCGCTTTTATTGGATACTTTCGTATCTTGAACACCAAAGATCATCATGATAAATTTGATTCAAAAATTGATATTGGCATTTTTTTAGGATATGCACCTAGAAGTAAGGGTCTTCAACAAACAAACTCTTGTTGTTGAAGAATCTATAAATGTTACTTTTGATGAGACTAATATTGGTTTACAAGTTGGTTTACCTAGGAAAGATGATGATGATGTTGAGGGAGGATTGTAACTTTTGCAACTAAATAAAACACCCTCAATAAATGCACAAAAGGATGGAGAAAGTAACAACATTCAAGAGCAAGAAAAACTCTCTAAAGCATGAAAATTTGCACCAAATCATCCTAAGGAGCAAATAATAGGGAATCCTTCACAAGGGGTTCTAACTCGCTCAAAAGCTTTAAGTATGGTAATATTACCTTCCTATCTCAAATAGAACCTAAAAATATAAATGATGTTTTAAAAGATGAGTTTTGGGTTCTAGCAATGCATGATGAACTAAATAATTTTAAAAGAAATAATGTTTGAAAATTAGTTCCTAGACTTAATAATGTTCATGTTATTGGAGCTAAATGGGTTTTTAGAAACAAACTTGATGAACATGGCATATTCACGAGAAACAAAAGCTTGTTTAGTTGCCCAAGGATGTAATCAAGAGGAGGGCATAGACTATGATAAAACCTTTACACCGGTTGTAATGTTGGAATCCATTAGAATGTTCTTTGCCTTTGCAAGTTTTAAAGATTTTAAATTATTTCAAATGGATGTGAAAATTAATACTACACTCTTTGTGAGAAAAAAAATAATTTTATTTTAGTTAAAATATATGTTGATGATATTATTTTTGGTGCTACTAATGAAACTTTATGTAAGGAATTTTTAAAAGTTACGCAAGATCATTTTGAAATGAGCATGATGGGAGAGCTTACATTCTTTCTCGGGCTCCAAGTCAAGCAAACTAAGGATGAGATATTCGTTTCTCAAAGCAAGTATGCTAGAGAATTAGTGAAGAAATTCGGATTGAAGAATTCTAAGCATGTACCAACTCCTATGAGTATAAGTATCAAGCTTGATGCAGATGATAGTGGTGAGGATGTAGACCAAAAACTTTACTAAGGTATGATAGGTAGTCTTCTTTACCTTACCGTTAGTAGACCCGATATCATGTTTAGTGTGTGTGCATGTGCACGTTTTCAAGCCTCTCCTAAAACATCCCATTTGATTACGGTTAAAAGAATTATTAAATATGTCAATGGTATAATTGATCTTGGTTTATTTTATCCAAAAAACACATCTTTTGATCTTTATGATTTTTGTGATGCCAACTTTGTTGGATGTAAGGTTGATCGCAAGAGTACGAGTGATACATGTCAATTTTTAGGCAACTCTCTTGTCTCTTGGGCTTCCAAGAAACAAAATTGTGTTACATTATCCACTACGAAAGCGGAATACATTATCGCCGGCTTATGTTGTGCCCAACTTTTATGGATGAAATAAAATTTAGTTGACTATGATTTGCATTTTCAAAGTACAAATATTTTTTGTGATAACACTGGTGCTATAAACATTTTAAAAAAATTCTGATTTGCACTCTAGAACCAAGCATATTAATGTGCGCCATCATTTCTTACGCGATCATGTAGAATGACAAGATGTATCCCTTGTTCATATTGACACTAAATCTCAATTAGCGGACATCTTTACAAAGCCTCTTAGTGAAGAAGATTTTTGTCGCATAAGAAATTGTTTGGGTTTATGCATCATGTAAAAACAATTTTGCTTGTTTGCTTGGTTAGTTGCACTTCATATGTATTTTTGCATGTTTATTTTATATCCCCATTTTGATGGTGACAAAGGGGAAGAGAAATCTCCTCATTTGTGCACATAGTAAGGAGGAGCTCATAGATAGGGGGAGCTACTATCTATAAGCTATACTTATTTTTGTTCCATTGTAATGGTTGGTTGTCATCATCAAAAAGGGAGAGATTGTTAGCCCTTATGTTTTGATGATGATTTACAACTACCATTATCGGTACTAATGCTTATTGAGTGATATTATAGATAATATAAATACCAAGCTAGTTAGTATCATTTATAGAGGATTGGATGGAATATGAGCTACAACGATGATATCTAAAGGAGGAGGATGCAAAGTGATGAAGAAATGTTTATCAAGAACACTAAACGCTACGAGAAGATTCATCAATTCTAAAGTAATAGCAAGACTCAAGAAATGTATTTCTGAAGAAATGTATTTCTATGTGAGAGATATTTGCTATTTTTATTTTTTCTCGAGTGCTAAAATGTAGGCAAGTAGTTATAGATTTTATTTGAAGTTATTAGGATATCACACACACATTTTCATACTCATAGTTTTGACGGTTTTATCAAAATATGGTTTTCATAAGTATGAGGACCTATTCGCAAAATTCCTTTTTAAAACAGTTTGTTTTTAGTGTTAAAAATATTTTACAAAGTTATACAAGTTTTAGAAATCATTTGAGTATTTTTACAAATTTTCTAAAGTATCAAAAACAGTTTTTAAAAACATGTATCAGCTATGTCAGTTGGCGGTCGACCGCCACGGTCGACCACGCCAGTGTATTTCCCTCAGGAGCCAGCAGAAACATGTGCGATCAATCGTGACGGTCGACTGCCTATTACAGAGAGCTCGGGACTTCTTGCAGTTGACCGCTACGGTTGATCGAACTGATTACAGAAACTTTCTGGAGTTCTTATGGTCGACCGTGACGGTCGACCATAGCCTTTACAGAAACTTTTCTTAGCTTTGAAAACCTGCGCGGTCGACCGCAAAATTCTCACGTCGACCGCCGATTGACCAACGGTTCTTTTTGGTACAAAATCAAAAAAAACTGATTTTCTGATTTTTGGGAGATTTGGTTGGGGGTTTTGGTTGCTGTTCTTCTTCTTATTTAAACCCTCATATCCCCCTTCTTCAGATCACCCAAGCTCATTGCAAATCCTTTGTGTTTTGTTTACTATTTTCAAAAGAGCCATAATTTTCATTCATGTTCTTCACTGTTTTCTAAGTTCACATCCCAAGCTTCAAGTGCAATCTTTCTCCTTGCCATAGGGTTACTGTAAAGAGAGAGATTTTACATCGTTTACTGTTGTTATGAGCTAGATCTCGTGGAGATCAATTGTGTGAGTATGAGATCTTATGGAGATCATTGTGTAGAAGAAGTTCCAGCTTCCAAATCGGGTTGTGTAGTGGATTCTTCTCGAGAGTGGGGAGCGGGAACGTAGGTCAACGGACCGAACCTCGTGAACACATCACGCGTCACTTGGATAACGATTTCTTACCTTATCTCTTTTACTTTGGCTATTTATTTTGTGGTGTATTACTTGTCATAATTTTTATTGCACTATTATTGCCTCAAGACCCTAATCACGCCCCTCTAGGGTCCAATAACTATCAATGTGATCGGTAGAGGGAAGTCGTTAGTCCCTAGTTCTGATGAGTCAGAGACGGATCGTTCTCCAAGCGTTAGAGAAATCGCTAACGAGTTTGAAGGAATTTATCAAGGCACTCGGATGCGAACATGAGCAATTCCCCTTGTCAACTATCCGAAGTTAGCTAGAGGAACCAATTCCGAATATGAATGTTCAGCCATCATGGAGTCTCAATCATAAAGTTCTTTCGGCGGACATGAGAGCTTCGCACACATGGCAAAAAATTCTAAAGATCTCTCAAAGAGGATTGACGAGCAGAAGGTCATGCTCAAATCATAGCAGGAGACTCTTAATGAACTCTGGATCCTAATGGCCCATATTATCGTAGATAGGGCCAAATCTCAGAAGATAGATTCACCGCCAAGGCAATAATCTTCCTGGAGAGGAAAATCGTTTTCACCCCTACCTCATACAAGCAAAGAGAATGGAAAAGTAGTTGATGATGTTGCTTCTGACCAAGAAGCCCACAACTTGGAATCTTCCTCTGATGAAGGAAGAGAGACTAAGAACGAACAGAATCTCTAGTCTGCCAAAATGAAAGAATTGAAAGACCACCTCAATATCATTGCTAACAGAAACAAGCTCCAAGACGAGGGAGTTGCTAGGCCCTATCCTGCAGAATGTGATGTAGCCCCTTATCCTCCAAAGTTTGAGATTCTGACGCTACAAACTTTTGATGGCACGGGATCACCAAATCAATATATCTATTATTTTAAGCCATAGACTGGGAATATGATATCAAACAACGTCATACTGGCTCGATTATTCATTGGCACCCTCAAGGGAGTTGCCTTTGAATGGTTCAGAAAATTGACTACCGGATGTATCCAAAAGTAGACGGATCTAGAGAGACTCTTCTTGTCAATATTCTTTGAAGATAATACATAAGTCTCCATCCATACACTTCTCACCACTAAGCAGAAGAAGAGGGAGCCTGTCAAAGATAAGAGGTTATGAAGCATGGCTCTTCGATGCCCGACAAGTATGTCATATTCTACCTTAGTGGAGACCTGTTGACACAACTTACAGACCAAGCTTCTAGCACAAATGAGGGTTGCAGAATACCGTTCCTGGAGGCAACTAATCTCTCAAGGTGAACAAGCTCAAAAAATTATTGTCAGGGTTAAAGCTGAAGAACAAAGTAAGCAGAATCAATCTGAGCAATAGGATCAAGCCCAATCTTCTCAGTCAGAAGGTGTAGATACTACGACCACTGAAGCTAATCCTCTTCAATAGGATGGCGGGTCTACAAAGCTATCACATTAATAGTTAGCTCTGATAGCCAAACTCTTTAGATAATGGCCTGATGTGTGACGTATTCTAATCATAATCGTTATACTCTAATGTCACTGAATAACTTAATGGATATTAGCCCACCAGGCGATGTGTCATGTCTACCACTTTTTTCCCCTATACACTTGTTCAAGACTGGGAGTTAGTTTGTTTATGGTCTATTGGATTATGAGTAATAATTTTTCTGAGTTCTCACGTTCAATAGAATACCTCTGTCAACCACAAAATCCACAAATCCTGTCACGTTAACATTACACCTATGACAATCAACTTATTGACTCTTTTTAATAGAGCAATAAGTCCTCAAAGTTACACCGCTCGCAACACACTCCTGTCATGTTAATGTTATACCTCTGATAATCTATTTGTCAACCCTCTCCAATAGGATGATAAGTCCTCAAAGTTGCTTCAATCGCAACAAACTCCTGTCATGTTAACATCACACCTCTGACAATCCACTTATTAATCCTCTTCAATAGAATGATAAGTTCATAAAGTTTCTCTAATCGTAACAAATTCTATTATGTTAATACCACACCTCTGACAACTAATCCTTTCATCACGTTAATAGTACACCTCTGATGACATCATGTTAACATTACACCTCTGACGACCACATCAACTTATCGACCCTTTTCAATAGAACGATAGGTCCATAATCTTGTTAAGTTACACCTCTAACGACCAAATTAACTTATTGACTCTCTTCAATAGAGCGATAGGTCCACAATCTTGTCAAGTTAACATCATATCTTTGATGACCAAATCAACTTATCGACTCTCTTTAATAGAGCGATAGGTCTACAAACCCGTCAAGTTAACATCACACCTCTGATGACCAAATGAACTTATCGACTTCCTTCAGTAGAATGATAGGCCTATAAAATACTGTTAGGTTAACATTACCTCTAATAGTCAACCCTAATGAACTTGTTAATCCTTTTTCAACAAGAATATCAAGTTTTCATTATAAAATCCCCAACGAATTAAATATTTTCTAGAATTGACCTAGTTATAATGAAGAAAATTTTTGAATTTTACTCTAAGTAAAAATTCATGCCAAGTTAATACTACACCTCTGGCACTTTCAACTTTCTTTCAGTGTTTCAAGTGAAAATATAACACATAAATAAACAGTGACAAATCCTACGTATTCAATATCATAGCAGTCGTTATTAATAACACCAGAATCCATACCTTACACGCATGTGAGACTTTATCTTGATCCCTAATTAGAGATAAGTCTGCATCTAACACATGCTGCCGGGTGGTCTATTCCCGTAATAATGACGAAGTCTACGTATTCAACATCGTAGCATCAAAAATCCATGTCTTTCACACATGAAGGACTTTATCTCGATCCCCTAATTAGAGATAAGCCCACGCCTAACACACATTGCTGGGTAGTTCATTCTCGTAAAATTAACAAAGTTTATGTATTCGGTATCATAGCACTAAGTTTAACAGAGTTCATTTTTTTAGCATAACATTACATGTGGAACGAACTTAGACAATCTACATGCTAGCCCGACTCAAACGATAGTCGGTAAAGGCTTTCAAATTCGTTGATGGCTGAGTGTTTGCCAAAAATCCTATAAATATTTACGGGCCCATCAGTTGAATGGATGCGAGCCGTGACGTGACATTTGAGAGCTTCTACTCATGAGCAGCTTGTACCATCGCTACAGTTTCTCTTCAAAGCTCATCCTCACACAGGTCATGCATGGAAAATCCCTTCAACCAAGATGCCTTCGCAGTGAATGCAGAGAACAACTCATTTATGATAAGTAATCAACAGCTCCAAGATCAGAGTTGAGATCCAAAGTATTTTAAGAATTCATCCCAGTCAACCACGAACTTTCAAAAACTTTAGAGGGGGTTATGTAGGCTATCTAAATATTACTGCAGATAGCTGGTCCCCATCAAACACCAATGATAAAAGTTATAATCTGACAGTTTCCAGATGACTACAATTTGAAAATATTCACATAGATCGATAAAAGCTCTAATTCAATAGCCTTCACAATCAACATCAGAAGTTACAATTTAATGACTCTCTTATTTTTAAGGAGCCAAGACGAAGGTTACAAGATGACGATCTTTGTAATGCTCTAGCAAAAGAGACTATAAATTAACTGTCTCTTAAAATCAAAACGTAGATATCTCTCAAATCGTAAGGAATTTGGCGAAATAGACGGGAGCAAATCGAACTCTTTGGATTAGTTTGGTCAGTGCCGTCTTATCAAGATAGTCGATTTTCATATATAATTCGTCTAATTCTAACTTACGGTTTCAAAGTTATGACATGTTCTTCGTAACAAGTTATGTTCTGAAGTTCGTCTGCAAGACTGGACTTCGCCTGAATATTAGACTTAGCCTGAAGCTCGCCAAGCTCTCCTGAGGCTTGCCTCTGTGTTCCAGAATCAAAACACAGAGTTCATTTCTGCGTCCTAATAACAAAACGCAGAGTTCGTGGTTGCATTCCAGACTCAAAACACAGAGTTCATGGCTACGTTCCAGACTCAAAACGCAGAGTTCGTCTCTGCGTCCCAACAACAAAACACATAGTTCGTGGGTACGTTCCAGACTCAAAACGTAGAGTTCGTGGCTGCATTCTAGACTTAAAACGTAGAGTTTGTGGCTGCGTTCCAGACTCAAAATGCAAAGTTCGTAGCTGTGTTCTAGACTCAAAATGCAGAGTTCATCTTTACATCCCAACAACAAAACACAGAGTTCGTGGTTGCATTCCAGAATCAAAATGCAGAGTTCATGGCTGCATTCCAGACTCAAAACCTAGAGTTCATGACTGTGTTCCAGACTCAAAATGCAAAGTTTGTAGCTGCATTGTAGACTAAAAAAGTAGAGTTCACTTCTGTGTCTCAGACTCGTAACGCGGTGTGGCCATTACGTTTTTAGCCTTATGCATATGCCCAACTCTGCGTCTCAGGTCTAAAATACAAAGTTCAGGCCCAGAACGTTAATTTTGGTATTTGACTCGTTCAAACACGAGCTGAACGGTCTCAAAACCGTTTTTCACGATTTGAAAGGATCACTCCCCCACTTAGGAGCGAATTAAGGGGGCGGTTACACCCCTTAATCCTCTATAAATATCAGCAAACTCAACTGAGAAGATTTATTATTTCTTTTCTAAGTCAGTTAGAAAGAAGTTGTATCGAGAGAATTATAATTTTTTTAATTCTTTTTCTGAGCCTGTTAAAGAAAATAATACAAATTTAATTCTTAATTGTCTTCTTTAAATTTTCCCACCAAACATTACTCGTGGGGTTTCTTCCTCCTTCTCCTTGATCTTTTTCTCATGAACCTTTAGTTTTCCAATGAGCCCATCAAGCGTGAGTGTTGTGAGATCATTAGCCTCCTCAATGGCCGTAGCTTTGGGTTCCCATGCTGGCGTTAGAGAGCGAAGAATTTTGTAGTTCTTCTCTTGGTTCTCTAATACCTTGTCAAGACCATGTAATTCATTAACAATGTTAGTAAAGCGGCGGAATATGGTATCAATAGACTCATTTGGAAGCATTTTGAATAACTCATATTCATGCATGAGACTACTAATTTTTGGCTCCTTGACTTGAGGAGTTCCTTCATGAGTTATACATAGTTTCTCCCAAATTTTGTGTGTGGTTGCATGCGTGGAGACTCTATTATACTCATTAGGAGTGAGTCCACAAATCAAGGCGTTCATGGCTTTATCATTGAGATTAGCCAATTTCCATTCATTCTCAGTCATGTCCTTGCTAGACTTTTCAATATATTTTTTCTCTACAATATCTAGGATGTCAATATCAATGCATCACAAATAAATTCTCATCCTAGCCTTCCAATATGCAAAATTATTACCGGTAAAGAATGGAGGTCTAGTAGTTGATTGACCTTCAAGCATATCCACATTCATGTTTGAGTCCATTTGGACCTTTACTCTAAGGTGATTAAGCCTTAACAAATATAGAGACATTGCTCTGATACCAAATGAAATTTACCCTAGGGGGGGGGGGGGGGTGAATAGGGTAATCAAACAATGAATGTGCAATTAATAAAATTCAATGCAATATAAGACACAATATAACAATAAGGCAATAAATGAGAGAGATAGAGAGAGAGAGAGAGAGAGAGAGAGAGAGAGAGAGAGAGAGAGAGA
>BQKN01066068.1:362715-388098 GCA_022839385.1 Asparagus kiusianus
GAGAGAGAGAGAGAGAGAGAGAGAGAGAGAGAGAGAGAGAGAGAGAGTTAGAAAATAGTTAGCCAAATGAAGCCCCAATGTGTTCGCGAGGTTCGGTCCTCTCGACCTACGTCCCCGACCACTTCTCCTGATGGTAATCCACTAATCACAATTCGTTTTGAAAGCCGGAACTTCTTCACAACGATCTCCTCGAGAACTCACAATCCACACAATGATCTCCTTGAGATCAAGCTCTCTACACAATACAATAAGATGGAAAAATCTCTTTTACAGCAATCCTATAGTAAGGATTATAAGATGACAATTGAAGTTTGGGGTTGTGGGATTTTAACGTGAAAGACCGAAATTGAGTGAGATGAAAGTTTAAGCTCAAAACACACAAAATCACAAACTCAAGTATATTTTCTTGCTTTTTTTTTGTTACTGAACAAATGGGGGATGGAAGATATTTATAGACACTCAAAACAATAGCCCAAATCCCAAGAAAATCCTCAAAACCAACACAATGCCTAAAATCCCGGAGTCTGGAAAAATGACCGTTACAGTACTTTCGGTCGACCAGTGGACCATGATCGGTCGACCAATGAGTCTGGCTGAAACAACAATCTAGAAACACTGTCGGTCGACCAATACATATGCATCGGTCGGCTGGTCACCTGTCATTGGTCGACTGATGAACATGTATCGATCGACTGATGAGCGCCAGACTGTAGTGTCTCAGAAACTATTTCTTATCGGTAGACCGGTTGCATCTTATCGGTCGACCGATAACAGATATATTCCAGACACCTGATTTTTCCAGAATTGATTATGTTCTAAAAATGATTTAAAATATTAAATCAACTCTAAAAATAATAAAATTTGGGAGAATACTTATAAATATTAAAATGAGTATGTTAGAGAAGGAAATTTTTAAATAGCACCTTGTATTTGTGAAAATTCATTATTTTGCCAAAACGTCAAAAATACGAGTTTTGAAAAGGTATGTGTGTGATCCCCAAATGCTTCAAAAGCTATCTACGTTAATTCTTACCTACATTATGATCTAGAGAGAAAATAAAAATTCAAATCCGCTCACAAACGTATACAATTGTTGAGACTTGGTATTTGCTAATTTATTGATGAAGCTCCTCTTGTATATGTTGCGTTTGAAAGCTCTTCTTCATCAATTTGCCTCCAACTCCTTGAATATCATCGTTGTGATGCAAAATTCCATCCATCCTCCAACTGTGGAACTATATTGCTTGATAAAATATATCTGATAAAATATATCCTGCACAATATCACTTGACAAGTAATTAACACAAATAATGGAATTTGTAAATCATTATCAAAATACGAGACCTAACAATAAGTTTCGATAACCAAAAGCATAAAGGAGTTGGGTCTCGTTGTCTTTGATTAAACAGAAAAGGAAGAGATATTATTCAATGAACTCACCACACTAATAACTTCTTCAGCATGGAAGCCAAACTTACGTAATCAGATTTCTTTAACCTTCTAAAAGAAGTCAGTTGAATAAAAAACCATTTTGACTAATATTGTGGAAAATGTTAAAAAAAATCAGAAGAAAACAAATAAAGCTGAGCATAACTCAGGGTGCACATCTGCCACATGAGCCGACTTGTTTTATCGTTTCAGCTGATAAGTCATATGAGAGGAGTATACACGGCTATGAATGCTAAAAACTTCTTGCTTTGAATCGTATCTACTTTGGAAATTTTGCGTCGTGTTGAAATCTTAATAGTTCAAAGATGAACCCTTGGTGAGCTTCTTCTTCGTTAGGACTTAGGAGGTAGACATCATTTGAAACTCTAGAAATCACACGCTAAGATTTATCTATCTCGTTCAAAAGGCATTTTTATTTAGAAAGGGCAAGAATTTAGAAAGAAAAAAAAATCAAAATGAACTTGTCAAGTTTAGTAGAGTCGTAACTTATTAATAACATGTCCGTTTTCAACTCAAGGTGTTCTTTATGAAAATATTTAAAATCATATTAATTACATTACAACTTCAGCTTCAGAGGACGTTTCAATTTACTTGTACACTGGTTGCAATTATATATGCTTAGGAAAGAAACTTGTTTAGTAACCTTTCCTTCAACCCAAAATCAGAAGTAGAAATAAAAAACACTAACACAAATCAAAATCAATGAAAAAATAGACAGTCGAAGCAAATCTGGAGCAATCAAAATCAACCCAAATCATAATTACAAAACTCTAACACAAATCAAAGCAATGAAAATTTCTATTTAGAGAGAGGGAGTGCGAAATTTATACCTGCGGGGTAGGAGGAAATCTCTGTTTTGACCTCCAAATCTTCAACCAAACCAAAGATACTGCAGAAAATGGAGAAGGCGGTTAAGATTTGGTCAATAATTAGAAATGAAGAATGTTAGGGTTTGGTAGCGGAAAATAGAGGAGACGGATAAAAGAGGAGGGAGATGAAAATAGCGGTGACGGGAGTGAGAGGAGGGATTTTCGGAAGCTAAGGGTTTTGATGAGGTAAATGAGTTTTTTCAGATATCCACCCCATAGCCTCTCTCAATGAGGGGATTTCATAAATCCTAAAAAAATTAGTTTTTTACAATTTGGGGATTCAATACCCAAAATTTGTTTTGAAACAAACAAAGTTTATAGAATCCTAACACTCTAAAAACCTTAGGAATCCACCCTATATCCCCAAAAATAAATTTGATACAAACACCCCGTAAACATATAACTATAATGCTACAGTAACAATTCCTTCAAAACTTACCCATCTTTACTTTGTCCTTTTTCTCTCCCCTCCCTTGGTCTCATTCTTTCGACCTTATTATTATGGCTTTTCTCTCTTTACCATATAATAATGATTAAAAAAATATAAAAGATACTTTTTGCAAAGAAGCCCCCCTGACTTTATGTTATGATTCTTTTGTATGATTAAAGATCAAGATCCACCATGTTTAGTTTTAAAAATGCTAAAGTTCATAAAACTAAGATTATTTTTAAATAAAACCCTAGATTTGTGATATCAAAATCATTTCAAAACACAGATTCTCTTTTATGTAAATACTAGTGTGCACCTCGTGCGAAGCAGGACCTCCTATTTGTTTAAGCACTGCATTTTAAACTTGCCTCCCTCTAAGTTTTAATGCATTTGGTTTAATTATATGCTTAAAATTAAAAGTCATATATACTCCTCTATACCTAAAAAAATCCAAGTTTTAATACATTTGATTTAAGAATCATATATACTCCTCTATATTTGAAGAAGGATCCAAGTTTTAATACATTTGATTTGTTTTATTGTTTATGATACAGTAAATTACTATAGTATGAATAGTAACTTCAAGTATGAAGATGCAGATTTAATTTACTGTTTATATTACAATAAATTACTATAATATGACCAAATTTAATTTATTATCTACAGTTTTTACTATAGTATTTACTGTAATATAAACAATAATTTTTTAAATTCTTTTTCAAAAATAGAAGAATGGATTAATAACTAATTTAGACTGTCAAATGTCACGTTGTCCTCCTTTTCTCCTCAAAATCAGTAACTGGAAAGGGACCGGACCATAGGATAGGGGAATTGAATCCAGCATGGTATATTCCGAATCTAATTAACAATTATTAATTTCTTAATCTTAATCTTTACTAACACTGCCTCCGCCTTAATATCTTTTTACTTATATAATAATAATTTAGCCACGAAAATTAAAAAATAAAGCAAATTTATTATTTTTCTATAAATAGTAATCTCACCTGCGAATCTCCGATACTCATACATGCCTTGCATCCCTCTTCCTCTTTCATCTCGTTACTCTCTTCTCTCTCTCTCTCTCTCACGGACTTCTCACTCTTCATCTCAAAGAAATTTCTAGGGTTAGGGTTTACATTTTTGCTTGCCTTTTTTTTTTTGTTTCGCTTTGAATTTGTGCGGTGATCTCGATTCTTGCCCTTTCAGCTTGTAAAAGGGCGGGTTTCTCGTGAGCCTCATATCTGTTTTTAGACCTTTTGGGTATAAATAGGTAAGGGATAGAGAAAGAGTTTTCGATAGAGAGAACAGGAGTAAAGAAATGAGTCGAGGGGAGAAGTTGGAGAAGTTAGCGTCGATCGATGCGCAGTTGAGGCTTTTGGCGCCGGGGAAGGTATCGGAGGATGACAAACTGGTGGAGTACGATGCTCTGCTCTTGGATCGGTTCCTCGACATTCTACAGGATTTGCACGGCGAAGATATTAGAGAGACGGTACCAGAATCGATCATTTACTCTTGTCTGTGCAAATTTCAATTTTTCTGAAGATTTTTAATAAAAAGGATACCGGGAGTAGCGGCGAAATATGTCATTTTGCTGATTGTTTCTGATGATCTATGCACAATTTGATATTTTTATTCTGGAAAAATAAGAAAATTACAGAAAGATTACATTTTGATCTTCTGATTTTCCTCAGGGAAAATAATATTACCTCTATCCAGGAAAAATAAGGAGAGAGAAAAAAAATGTTCAAGGATTATATTATTATTGGGTAATGAGTTTCTTCTCTTGCTACATTTATCAGTATACAAATAGGAACTACAAAAGAAGGGGCCCATTTGAATGGAGTTTTGTAATTAGTTGGTTTTGTGGAGCTGAAAGTAAAAGATCAAAACTTAGGCTGGACTTTAACTTGTTTGAAAATTTGATGTTCTTAGGTTCAAGAGTGTTATGAGTTATCAGCTGAGTACGAGGGAAAGCATGACCTGAAGAAGCTGGATGAACTGGGGAATATGCTGACAAGTTTGGATCCAGGGGATTCCATTGTGGTTGCCAGTTCATTCTCGCACATGCTCAACTTGGCAAACTTAGCTGAGGAGGTCCAAATTGCATACAGGAGGAGGATTAAATTGAAGAAAGGAGATTTCGTTGATGAGGCTTCTGCCACTACCGAATCAGACATTGAGGAGACCCTCAAAAGGCTTGTTGTGCAGCTGAAAAAATCTCCAGTAGAGGTTTTTGATGCTCTGAAGAATCAAACAGTCGATCTAGTTCTTACTGCTCATCCAACTCAGTCAGTTAGGAGGTCTCTGCTTCAGAAGCACGGAAGGTAAGAAACTATTCCCAGAAAATATTGCATTGGATCTTGTTATTTAATACCTTTGTGATTCATGTTGAGTATCTCATTCAGAATCCTATGCTTGGTAGCTTTCATTCTTCACTTGTTGTGACATATATGCGGACTCTCTGTTTACAAAATTATAAATGCACAATCTGTGATACCTATCCATGTTTGAAGAAACTAAATTGTTCAGTTGTTCTTGCAGTATATAACATTCAATCTCTAGAATCTCTGGGCTAGTAGCTTTCTAGGTATAGAATGCTGTTATATATGTGAATTTATGTAAAGGTAATTAAAAGCTTCCAGTGCTTGTGTATATTTAAGTGTGTGTGCCCGTTTGTGTATGCATAAGTTATTCCTCCTTACTTTCTGAATATATGTTGATCTAGGTTTCTTAGCATTACAATTTACAAGGACCGTCAACTACCATAGCATCATGTTGATACGTTAGCTTCAACAATAGCTTTATAGTTCGTGCTCTTATATTTCTGGATCTTCTTTTTGTTCATCAGGATAAGGAATTGCCTAGCACAGCTTTATGCGAAAGATATTACGCCTGATGATAAGCAGGAGCTTGATGAAGCACTCCAGAGAGAGGTACTGGATATTGAGCTATAGTGTTGCTTCCGCATAATCTTAGTAATTATATTGTTGCTGATTTGTTACACCTTCCACAGTTGTTTTCCTTGATATACAGGACCTAAAACAACATTGAACTTATACAAGTATTACAAACAGTGTTCAGCATGCAGTTCAACTTTGGGTTCTTTCTTAGATAAGAAAACCATTTATTATAACTAGTATATGTTGTAGTTTGTTGACTTTTGACTCTTATTTCCATAGAAATGGGATGATCTCTAACAGTTTGTCATAGTGAATTACCTAACCCCTCTTCGGGGATGCATATCGAATCACATGATCCCATTCAGGGCTGCGTCCTCCATCTGGTTCTTTGGATGTGGTGACTCAAAACTCTAAATGTTAGGGAAACAAAAGGTTTGAATGACAGTTGTACGTGGTAATGGTTGAAACTTTTAATGGTAAACACGAAATTCATTGATCCAAGTATGTATGGTAGTCTGTTGAGTGTTGACTTTGACTCTGATCTTTGAACTCCTAATAGTTGTCATAGTATTACCTGATCATCTAATTTATAGGTTCTCGACTTTCTAAGTTCCTTTCCCCACATCTTTTCTGTGAGATGAAGTCAGATTAGTTCCATTCAAGAAAGGTGATCAGATTTGCAGGCTTAATATCAAATTCCTAGAGTCTAGGTGCCTGTATGATGGATGCATTTTATTTACAGAATTGAAGTTCAACTTGGTATGTCTAGACCATTTTTGAATTCCAACTTAAGAAAATGAACAAATGACTATGTATAGATATTATCAGTGTTTTAAATGCAAAAGGCCAGGTCAAGGCGATGTGGTCCTATGCTGCCTGAGGCGAGAGGCTCCAATAAAGGCGACCGCCTAAGTGAACCGGCGTCATAAATATTCAAAAATTAATAAACATTACTAATAATATGCAAATATCAATATTAGCAACAAGACAAATTAATCACACTCAAATTTTCAAAGTCACAAATCTAATAAGTCACAAATCATCTAAATGTAGTAGTATCAAATGTTGAATAGTAATATTAGCTAGTAACTGCTAACACAGATAATTAAACGATAAACTTTAACCTTTAAGATTCAAGTTGTGGCATGTCTTCAAAATGATATAGGTAATAAAGTACGTTAAAAAAAGAAGCAAAAATCGACCAAGAAAAAAGAAATGCAAAACTTACATTACTTTATCGAACACATTTTGCACCCTCAAAATTTTTAAACAGAGAAAAACTCCTCACGCTTTGCATCACATGCATTAGGCGAGTGCCCGAGGTGCCAAGGCGAGGTTATGTGATGCCAAGGCGAGCTCTTGAGGCGGCAAAAGATGCTCGCCTTTGTAACATTCATCGCCTGGTAAATGGCAATACGCCAGGCGCTAAGTTACAAGATCGCCTTGCCTAAGCGTCGGAGACGCTAAGGCACATTGCCTTTAAAACACTGGATATGATAAAGTTTTCTTTATTCAAGAAGTGAAATATTATAGTGAAAAGTAACATATATAAATGATTTTCTAGTCCTATAATATAACATCAAAATTCATTGTATTCTTTGAATTCCTGAAATTGTTAGTTGTGGGCTGGTTGATATTTGATAACTATGTTACCTTGGTACTTCTATTAAGAAGCCGCACCCGTCCCCGACATGTACCTATACCCATACCCATACCCACTCCTCTTGGACACCTCTTATGCATATGTTTATTCGGGCGTATACTCAATTATATAATACATGTTTTAGTTTAAAATACTCCTCTGATATATGTTCTACACTTCACATATATTTCTTATGTATTAATCTTAGGTAAATGAAAAAAACAATATCGATCTTATGTAAATTATTAATTTTAATACATATTAATATACCTAACATGCATTTATAAAGTGGTGTCCCTGTACCCTAACTTCTACAAATTTACCGTGGCCCGTACCCGCACTCAAACCCATACTAGTACCTATGCCCATACCCATGCAACCTATGTTGATAATTACATTGGGGAGACCTGAGGAAATGGAATTCAAGTTGAGGTTTTTTTCAGTAGTTTGGCGTGGATAATATCAGTACGTTAAGCATCTCATCTCACCACCTTCAATATTAAAACCAGTATCTTGGAATATGAACACAGAATGTACTTTTTCCACTTAAATTTTTTTTCTCTAAGATTTAAGTAAATTCTGTTCAATCATCAAAGTAGCACCCTATCAAGCTGATAAGGAATGGATATAACTTCTAAGTACGCAGATAGTGCTTCCATCACTACATTATTGACTGGAAATATTTTTCATATTATTTTTGAAAATTTTTGCTTCATTTTTCATGTTTGATGTTTATGATTTTGTTTTTTCCCCATTAGATTCAAGCTGCCTTCAGAACTGATGAGATCCGGAGAGCTCCTCCCACTCCACAAGATGAAATGAGGGCAGGAATGAGTTACTTCCACGAAACTATATGGAAGGGTGTTCCTAAGTTTTTACGGCGTGTTGACACAGCTCTGAAAAACATCGGGATCAATGAGCGTGTTCCCTATAATGCTCCTCTTATTCAATTTTCTTCATGGATGGGGGGTGACCGTGATGGTAAGATAGTTCTCCATGAATTAGTTAGTTCTCCATGAATTAGTACATTCTTGATGGCTGAGTGATTGCTAAACTAAACATTCATGTATTCGTATGCATTAAAGTGATTTGTACACAAGAAAAATGTTATATCACGTCGTAGATTTAAATCCACTGCTATTAAGGAAAGTTTAGAGAAATTTTTATATAAATTTTCTTCCGTGCAAATTTGTTTCTGCAGTTTAGAGATATTACATGTTATGCTGTGCCTTCTGGCATTCATTCTGTGGTATGCTAGTTAAGAAGGGTGTAGTTTATACAGTGGCCTTGGATATAAATCGATACGTGATATCTTACATTCATAATTTGGGTCAATCTAATCTGTGTATACTAATGGACACAGGAAATCCTAGAGTAACTCCAGAGGTTACAAAGGATGTATGCATGTTAGCGAGAATGATGGCTGCAAACTTATACTTTTCCCAGATTGAGGATTTAATGTTTGAGGTATCAAACTTCCCAGCTACCTTTTTATCTAAGATTTGATTGAGGATCTAATGCTTTGTACTGTATGCTAGTTTTTTTTATTACTACTATTCAAATACAGCTTATTAATATCTTCTTACTCCTTACAGCTGTCTATGTGGCGCTGCAGTGATGAGCTTCGAGTTCAAGCGGATATTTTACATCGTACTTCAAAGAAGGATGCAAAACATTATATAGGTATTGGCATAATTTTCTCTTTGACAAGTCTTGTTATGGTGCATGGAGCATATATAGCAATTCTTTCTTTGATATATTGGTTGAATCTCCAGTGGGCTTGATCTTATTATTTAATTATTTATGAGTCTAAATTTATGAGAGGCTAGTATCTTACAATTAGTAGTGCTTTATTTGAAAAGAAAATATTTTTGTATTTATCAAGAATCTAATTGCTCAGGCTTAAGGCAACAGTTCGTGTTAGAAGGATCAATTCTTATGACATTAATTGTGATTTCTGAAATTAATTCTCTGTGATGAAAATGTGCAATATCTTTGTGGTGGCTGAAGCCAGCCAGGTATGATGGACAAGTGCTATTTTCAGACATTAATTTCCTTCCCTTGCATTGAGTCAGTGTCGATTTGTTGTAGCTGAAGCCAGCCAGTTTGTATTAAAAGGATCAATTTTCATGACATTAATTGTGATTTTGATGATAGTAAATGAATTAAGATTTCTGAAATTAAATTTTTATATGATGAAAATGTGCAATATCTTTGTGGTGGCTGAAGCCAGCCAGGTACGATAGGCAGCCATGGTGCTAGGCCCCAATTTCTTTTCTTTTTCATCCCCCATACCATTATCTGTAGCAGTTTATGAAATTGACAACTTATCTGACATGGATGAAAATAGGTGTCAATGATGCCATTTTTGAATATGTCATTATTTTTCATGAACTGACCTATTCATACCTATATTATATTGTTTGAAATAAGAATAGATCTTGGGATCTCCATAGTAAGTGTCACCTAGTAAGTGAAGATTTTTGATGTCTGTTTAATGGTTTGTGGATGAGTCTAGGAAGATTTCATATAAGTTTCTTGAAAAACAAAATCAGAATTGCACTGTCTGAGAACTGATCCCGGCGTTCTCTTTAGACCTGACCCAGTAACAAGCACACTTGAGTCATTGTCTGAAAATAATTAGGAGGATGGCTACAGTGATCCAAGCTCTTTGGAGTTTATGCAGAATGATAGGTCGATGATAGGTTGACCATCTCACATGACATTGCTTGTGATCTTGATGGACATAAAAGGATTAAATTTTCTGAAATTAATTCTCTGATGGAAATGTGTGTTACTTATCTTTGTGGTGGCAGAAGCCAGCCAGGTATGATAGGCAATCATAGTGTTAGGCCCAATTCTTTCCTTTTTCATCCCCTATGCTACTGCCTGTATTGGCTGCTCCTACCTTCAGAAACCTGCTGATCCCAGTAGATAGCAGTTTACAAAATTTACAATTGTCAGATGTGGCTGAACATGGGTTTCAATTGATGTCCTTGTTGAGTATGCCAATCTATTGTTTCAAAAACCGACATATATACCGTGCCTATTATATTTTTTAAAGAATAGAGCAATCTCCATAGTAAAGTGTCACGTAGTAAGTGAAAATCTTTGGAGTCTGTTTCCTGGTTTGTGGGGGAGTCTAGGAAGATTCTATTATAAGTTTCTTGAAAAACAAAAAAATCAGAATTGCACTGTCATAGAACCGATCCCAGTGTTCCATTTAGACCTGACCCAGTATGACCCAGTAACGAGCACACTTGAGCCTTTGTCTGCAAATAATTAGGAGGGGTGCCTATAGTGACCCAAGCTCTTTGGAGTTTACATAGAATGATAGTTTGACCATCTCACATGACTTCTAGTAGCGAGCCCAATCCTTTTTCAACTTCAGAGAGTTTTGCCATAGGCAAACTGCCATGGTTGACCCCACACACAGACACACAGACATATGAGGTTCTCTCATGGGCATATGTAAGAAATATACATAGTGATGTGTAAGGATATTGCCATTTAGTAATCTCTTGCTATAGGTGCTTAATTGATACATTGATTTGGTTGATGTAAACTTTTGTAAATAAAATGTCACATTAAATATCAGTTTGTACAAGTAAAGTTTAATGGAAAGATATAAGCCAAATGACACGACCAATTTCCTTTGCTCATATGGTAAAAGAACCAAATATTTAATTGTTGCAAAGATGAAGCAGTTCGGAGAAGTGAAGACCTATCTGCTGGATCCTGAACTTGTGGCCAATGCCATATGCTTACTTGCTATACTGCTTAATGTATGTCTGAAGATAGCACTTGCATGTCGGAGAAGCCCGTTCCTATGGAAGATTGAGTCAGTACGTGTTCGTAGTTCATGGTCCTCTAGTGTTTCCCACAATCGGCACTTGAGTCCTGACCAGACATTCCAAAATCATTCAGAACTCAATATTTTAGTTTTGAGTAAAACACTTAAGTTCATTTTTTTATATTGATGTTAAAATTCACTTTACTGCCATCAGTCTCTGCGCTTTAATTTTAATTTCTCTTGCTAAACTGTAGTTTTGGTTGCTGTAGGTTTCTCACTGATACTTTAATTTTCACTTTACTGCTGAAATAAAAATTTTCATTGATATTTTAATTTTCACTTTACTGCTGTCAGTCTTCGGAGTTTAATTTTAATTTACTGTAGGTTTTGGTTACTAATAGTTATATTGATTCCTTTGCATGTAGAGTTTTGGAAACAAATTCCTTCAAATGAACCTTACCGCATTATACTTGGGTATGTGAGAGATAAGCTATATTATACTCATGAACGTTCAAGGCATTTATTGACAAATGGGTACTCTGAAATTCCTGAGGAAGCAACTTTCACCAACATCGAGCAGGTTCATCATCTCAACTATAGCAGTATTTTTTTATTGATTTATTTATTGTGAAGAATATACATATACCTATGTTTCCTGGAGTATGACTTGTCACATGCTGGCAGAAATTTTAAGTAGAAATATGCTTAATGTATAAATGTTTGTTTTAACATTTTCCTTGGAGAAAATATTGATGGATCCTCTATTTAAATTTTATCATTCAATGCATTATTAACAGTTATGGAAACTTGTTCGCAGCATAAGTAGAAAAGTAAGTAGGAAAATTCAGATTTATTTCGTTGCATCCATTACCAGTTTAGATGTTGGTTTAATTTTAAAATAACCACATTTGGTGTATTTTATATATTTTGAAATTATAGATTCTGAAAATTGGCATTTCTTATATATAGCCTAGTTCCAAAATATGCAGGCTCCATGAAAGGAACTGGTAAATTGATTAAAAGAAATAAGCCGTCATATTCCGCACCTACTAGATGCTTCTAATCCTGTAATTTAAAATTTTGACCCTTTTAACCAGTAAAAAAAAGATATTGTCTGTGACTGGTTTTATTTTCCTGAATCTAACCAACATCATTACTTATCTACATGATGGCATGCTTACTTTCACTATTTGATCTCCATTTTCAATGAGTACTAAACCAGACAAAGGAGAAAGTTTGCGTAGTATACATGCGTAAAACTCAGATTCTCTCATTTTAAGGTATATTGGTCTATGTCTCACAGATGCATTTTTGTCAGGATCCCTGTTTATATCTCTTTGATTGTTGTGGTTTTTTTCTCTTTCTATCTTTTTTAGGTAATTAATCCCTGTTTTGCTTGCACTTGCAGTTCCTTGAACCCCTTGAGCTCTGTTACCGATCGCTTTGCACTTGTGGGGATAGGCCCATAGCTGATGGAAGCCTTCTTGACTTTTTGCGGCAAGTATCAACCTTTGGCTTGTCTCTTGTGAGACTCGATATCAGGCAAGAATCTGATAGGCACACTGATGTCATGGATGCCATCACTAGGCATCTAGAAATTGGATCCTACCGCGAGTGGTCTGAGGAGAAGCGTCAAGAATGGCTGTTAGCTGAACTTAGTGGAAAACGTCCTTTATTTGGTCCTGATCTTCCCAAAACTGAAGAAATTGCTGATGTTTTAGAAACATTTCATGTCATTGCTGATCTGCCTTCTGATTGCTTTGGTGCGTATATCATCTCAATGGCAACTGCACCATCTGATGTTCTTGCTGTTGAACTCTTGCAGCGAGAATGCCATGTTAAGAAACCACTGAGAGTTGTGCCTCTATTTGAGAAACTTGCAGATCTTGAGGCAGCCCCTGCAGCCGTGGCTAGGCTCTTCTCAATAGACTGGTATAAAAGCAGGATTAATGGAAAACAAGAAGTAATGATTGGATACTCGGATTCTGGTAAGGATGCTGGGCGACTTTCTGCAGCTTGGGCATTATATAAAGCTCAGGAAGAGCTAATAAAGGTTGCCAAGCAATATGGTGTAAAGTTGACAATGTTCCATGGGCGAGGTGGTACTGTTGGGAGAGGAGGTGGTCCGACCCATCTTGCTATATTATCTCAGCCACCAGACACAATCCATGGATCACTTCGTGTTACAGTTCAAGGTGAAGTCATTGAACAGTCTTTTGGTGAAGAGCATTTGTGTTTCAGAACGCTCCAAAGGTTCACAGCTGCTACTCTTGAGCATGGGATGCACCCACCGATTTCTCCCAAGCCAGAATGGCGTGCTCTGATGGATGAGATGGCTGTTGTGGCCACAAAGGAATATCGATCAATTGTCTTTCAGGAACCACGCTTTGTTGAGTACTTCCGCCTGGTGAGTAACTTGCCTTAAAAGCTAATCCTTTAATAAATGAATTTCCAGGAAGTAAAATTTTGTGATCTGGTTTGGGAAACACCAAATAAATCTCATATCTTAGATGACCACTGTCATAATGCTATAAGAAACTGTCATCTCCCTCCCCTCTTGCTATTTGGCTCCTTCCTAAGAATTGCTATCTTTTAAATCCAGCAACGAGTTATTCTAGTTGCAAATCATTTCCTTTCATCTTGATTTATAACATTTAGAGTAGCTTAAAAATGAAATAATTTTGAATTTTCTCATCTATGTATCATCCTAGACGGCTATAATTTGTGTGTCCAACAATACCACTGGAGCATACAAATTGAGAACCTATAGCATTGATCCTCATGATCTAAACACTTTGAAGCCCTTGCGCACCAAATTTTGTCTGTTACAGATGTTCTTCACTATATATGTAGTTAGATTTTGTTTGAAACACACACATTTGGTGATAGCTTAAGGGAAGATAAGAAAACTTAAAATCATTTAATTTCTTTCTTTTAATGAGTCTAAATTTTTATTACTCAAAACGAATGGAGATGTTTGCAATTAGAATGGCTCATCACTAGAATTACAGAAACAGCTTGCTTCCTAATCATTCTCGCAAAGATCCAACTGCTTCCCTTTCTCTCTTGATGTGTGGTTAAAAGAATATGTAAGGCAGTAATTTGTTGAAAAAGTAAACATTTGCTTATGTATACTTGTGATTCTAAATAAATATGACTAGTGGATTTAAGAATGTAGAGGGACTGAATCATGGATTTAAATCTTCCTTTTAATTCTTATTCATGTTTTTGCAAATCATGGTGTTAATTTTTTACTGTAGGCAACACCTGAAACGGAGTATGGTCGGATGAACATTGGCAGTCGGCCTTCAAAGAGGAAACCCAGTGGAGGCATAGAGTCTTTACGTGCAATCCCATGGATTTTTGCATGGACTCAGACAAGGTTTCACCTTCCTGTGTGGCTTGGCTTCGGTGCAGCATTCAAGTATGTCATGGAAAAGGATAGCAAGAACCTGCATACCTTGCAAGCTATGTACAATGAGTGGCCATTTTTCAGGGTAACCATTGACCTGATTGAGATGGTTTTCGCAAAGGGAGATCCAGGCATTGCTTCTGTATATGATAAACTTCTCGTTTCGAAAGATTTATGGCCTCTTGGTGAGCGATTGAGAGCCAATTACGGAGAGACAAAGAATCTTCTTCTAAAGGTAATTTTTTTTGCTCTTTTATCTTTTGGAATTTGTAGAGGACATGGTTTTATGGGCCCTTTGGGTTTCCTATTATATCATTTATCTCATCACATGTTGCTTAGGAAATAGACATTGTTAGGATTGGAACTGTGAACAAACAGAGTTGTATCATGAAAAGATTGTTGTCAAGATTTGGGACATACAATATTTTATGTCTGAAGTTCTTTCGCATGGATGTCCATTTTGATTGATCTGCACCACCTTTTAACTGGATGATTATATTCCAATTTCCAAAGTCCTAATGTAGTATACATATTTCCTGCAAGTAGGAGGCCTTCTATTTCCTGTTGAGTTTAATCAGTAGCTTGATGATCTGCCTTTATGATATGATGTTTATAATGGTATCACAGGTTAGCATGAAGGTACTTTCTAATTACTAACTTTTTTTATCTGGAGACGACTATTTGTAACGTTTCTTTTCTTTTCTTTTCTTTTCGCATACTACTACTTTAATTACATCCTAGTTCTTCATTTTGGAAGAAAACAACTTTGTTAAATTACACAAATTAAAAAGGAATACCTGTCTTGTAATGCATTACGTATTATTACATTTTCTACAAGGGCTTTTGTTTAAAGGCGTTACTTCTCTGTACATGATAATTAATAACTTTTTATATTTAAGTTTTAAAGGCCTTGTGCCTGCATTGATACTTCCAACAAACAACAATGATAAAGCATTTATTCCAAACGTTTGAGGTTGGCTATATGAATCCTATTATTTAAATCCATTCTATTATAGGCCATCTCCTTCATTAAATTAACCATAATCATATCCTTCTTAATTGCTTCCAACCCAGTGTTTTAGATCTGTCTCTAGATCTTTTTGTTCCATTAACTATAATATTATCACTTTTCCTAACCGGTGCACGAAGAGGTCTCCGTTGTACATGATCAAATCACTTTAATCTATTCTCTCTTAGTTTATCTTCAATAGGAGCAACATCTAATTTATTACGGATGCACTCATTTCTTATCCTATCTTTTAGTGTATACCCACAAGTCCATCTCAACATTCTACATTCACTTTTGGCGCATGATTTTTAATTGCCTAGCTTTATGACCTATAAAGTATTGTTGGTCTTATTACCATCCTATGGAAATTTTCCTTTAGTCTCATAGGTATTCTACGATCACACAGGATTCCCAAAGTACTCCATCTAAACCACCCGTATTTGATTCAATTGATAGCATCATCCTCAATATCATCATCATACCGAATGATTGATCCTAAAAGCTTATATTAACTAGTAATGCTTAATTCCTTTTTGTAGGTTGCGGGTCACAGAGATCTTCTCGAAGGAGATCCATACTTGAAGCAGAGGCTTCGCCTTCGAGATTCTTACATAACAACTCTAAATGTTTGCCAAGCCTACACTCTGAAGAGAATCAGAGATCCTGATTATCATGTAAAACTGAGGCCTCACTTGTCCAAGGATGTCATGGAATCTAGCAAACCAGCTGCAGAATTGGTGAAGCTGAACCCAACTAGCGAGTATGCTCCAGGTTTAGAAGACACATTAATTCTTACTATGAAGGGGATAGCTGCGGGTATGCAGAACACCGGTTAGAACTTCTGGGTTTCATAATTATGGAGGGCTTTTTTCCCCCCACTTATATATATGTTTGTATCTAGTTGCAGTAATTCATTATCTTGAAGTACAAACTTTTGGCTGCTTCATGGCATGCTTGTATTTATGTCTACTTGCGCAAATTGAATGAAAGGGCTCTTTTGGCCTAGTAGCCCCTCGTCTTTTGAATAAACAGTGCGCTTCCAAGGAGAGCTGTTTGCTTTGCTGAAATTATTGGTAGGATCATGCTTGGTTCTTAATAAGCGCATATTTTCTTATGATATCCTATTTAATGTTGATTGCAGAGAGCCCATGCGTACCATGAGGTTTAACTACTTATCATTTTCATTTTATTTTATTAGCACATACACCACCGGTCTTGGTCGCGGTAACCTTGCTGCTTTTCGCTTGTTTTCAAACCTATTGTGAGAATCCTGTGGCATTGTTTTTGTCAAATACCGAACTCTGATCAGCACAGTTATTTCTCCAGGAGTTTAAAAACTAACGAAAAATGCGATGTTGTCAATGTAACCACTGGGGTGCGTATGCTAATAGAAAAAAACATGAATGATAAATGGTATATATGACATTATTATTTTACTTTGTTGTATAGAATAAATGTGTTTCATGATGGGAAATAAACAGTACAACAAGACCTTTCCCGTTTTTGTGATGAGATGAGAACAAAAATAGAAGAGAAAAAAACACAAAGAGAGATTGCGCGCACAAGATTTATCGAGGTTTAGCTCAAATTGAGCCTACGTCCTCACCCGCCCCTTCTTCACCATTTTCACTATAATCAAATGAAAGCTTACAAAGGGTCTTCTCTCAAGTTGGTATAACTTAACTTGAGGATCACTTTCTCTCAAACTCACTTGATGATTTCAACTTTCTTTTAAACTCACTTGAAGATTACAGATTGTATGTGGTTCTTGTTCTTGCTTCTTGTTTTCAACCTTTACCATCTCCCCTATATTTATAGGAAGGATATGCCTCTTGGGTAAACCACGTTCATTGTATGGGGAAGTCCAAAGAGTAGCACTTCATTTTCTCAATGCATGAGGAAAGACAAGCTATCAATGCATGCATGTAGTTAACCACAAAATCTTCATGAATTAAATCCATATTAATTCATCATGGGGATGGACCCCGTTCCCATCAATCTCCCCCTCCATCCTCATGAGGAGAAAGTTTTCAAACAGTAGTCATACCTGTCTTTTTCGGCAGAAGTCATGCTTCTCTTTTGGTAGAGGCTTTGTCATCATGTCAGACGGATTTTGGCTTGTATCAATCTTCTTAATGTGCATAAGACGATTCTCCAAAGCATCAGATCCAATGAAGGCATACGTCGATATGTTTTGTCCTTGAATAATAGGTAGCATTTTTACTCAAGTCGATGGGGCTTTAACTTTCACAATATAGAGTGTACTTCTCTTGCTTGAGAGATAGCACCTTCAGAAAAATTCTTCATCCACAAGATCTCTTTGCTGGCTTCTGTAGCAGTGATATACTCAGCTTTTGTGGTGGATAGAACGATACACTTTTGCAGCTTTGATTGCCATGATACGGCTCCCCCTGCAAAGGTAAATAAGTATTCTGATGTGGACTTTCTTTTTTCCTACCTGCCATATCAGAATCAGTGTAGCTTTCTAAGATAGGTTTTCCATCTCCAAAACATAAAGAATATTTAGAGGTTCACCTAAGATATCTTAGGATCCACTTTACTGCTTCCCAATATTCTTTACAAGGATTGGCAAGATAACGATTTACCACTCCAACTGCATGTGCTATGTTGGGTCTTGTACAAACGATGAAGTATATCAAACTTCCAACGGCCGAGTTAATTGAAATGCTCTTCATCGCCTCCTCCTCCTTCTCACTTGAAGGGCTTTGTTGTGTATTTAGCTTAAAATGAGCTGCTAGCGGTGTGCTGACTGACTTAGAGTTTAACATATTGAACCTCTCCAAAACACGTTCAATGTATCTTTCTTGTGATAGCCACTACTTTCTTACACTTTTGTCTCGAGAAATCTTCATTCCCAATATATGTTGTGCTGCTCCTAAGTCGTTCATATCAAAGGACTTGCTCAGCTCTTTCTTCAACCTATCAATTTTAGACCTATCTTTTCCAACAACAAGCATATCATCAACATATAGAGAGAGAATAATGAAATCATCATCCGAGAACTTTTGGACATAAACACAATGATCTGCAGATGTTCTTTTGTACCCATGGTCAAGCATAAAAGAATCAAACCTTTTATACCACTGTCGAAGTGTCTGCTTGAGTCCGTATAAGCTCTTTATCAATTTGCAAACCAAGTGTTCTTTGCCTTTTACCTTGAAACCCTCTGGCTGCTCCATATAGATTTCTTCTGCTAAATCACCATGGAGGAATGCTGTCTTCACATCTAACTTTTCAACTTCAAGATCCTGAGAAGCAACAAGACCAAGAATAACCCGAATAGAAGACATCTTTACAACAACAGAAAAAAATTCTTCATAGTCAACACCTTGCTTTTCACTGAAAACTTTCACCATGATGCGAGCTTTGTACTTGACTTGGCCATTTCTTTCATTCTTGATTTTGAACACCATTTGTTCTTTAAGGCTTTTCTGTTCTTAGGTAGCTCTACCAAGTCATAAGTGTGATTCTTATGCAAAGAATCCATCTCCTCTTGCATAGCTTTCTTTCACTTTGCACGATTATCATGAATTTGTGCTTCATGGAAACTTTTCGGTTCACCTGCATCTGTTACCATAGTATACTCTGAAGCAGGATATCTAGTCGAGGGTTGTCGTTCTCTCTCTGATCGTCTCAACTGAGGTGCTTGTGGCTGATCTATATATAGTGGCTCTGGATGTTCATACTCCCCTTGATCAAAACCTGGAGAACCTGCAATTTTTTCTTCTTGCACATCTTAAAAATTATTATTTTCTAGCATGTAAGGAAAAACAACCGGTGTAGAAATTGGATCTGGGATGATATAAGTGTTTTGTGGCTCTTCTTCTTTTTCAAAATCAGCAAGTGTTTTATCTTCACAAAAAACAACATCCTTACTCCTCACAATTTTCTTATTTTTAGGATCTCACAACATATACCCAAATTCATCATTTTCATATACTAGGAAGATGCATGGAATAGATTTATCATAAGCTTTGTTCTTTTCTCCTTAGGTACATATACAAATACCTTGCACCCAAACACCCGCAAAGCGAGAATAGGAAATATCCTTTCCACTCTAAATTCTTTCAGGAATATATCCATCCAAGCGAACTGAGGGGGACATGTTTATCAAGTAGCAAGCTGTTCACACTGCTTCTCCCCAAAATATTTTTGGTAATTTAGCTAAGGATAGCATACTCCTTATCCTTTCCACAATTGTGTCGTTCATCCTTTCTGTAATTCCATTGTGTTATGGTGTGTGTGGAATAGCCTTTTGGTGTCTAATGCCATAAAACGAACAATAGTCTTCAAACATCCTTGAAGTATACTCACCATCATTATCAGTGTGAATACACTTCAAGGGCTTTCCATTTTCTCGTTCAACTTTGGTATGAAAGTCTTTGAAAGTGGGATAGTGTTGTTCCTTGCATGGATGGAAGTAGTTGTCGCATTACGAGAGTTTGTAGCCCTTTCTCGCTCATGTGGCTAAGCCGCTTGTGCCACAAATCCATAGAGATACCTTCCACTGTTCTAAGTTCATCATTCTCTAAGTGAAACTGAATCTTATAAAGAATGCAACACTTCTTTCCTCTCGCTAGTACAAGTGATCATTTGGTAAGCTTCAAACATCCTTTACTAAAGCTGCTCGTGTATCCTTCTTCATCAAGCTTGCTAGTAGAGAGAAGATTGAGACGAAGATCGGGCACAAATCTAACATCTTTTAGAACCGTCTTTGTTCCAAGGTTAGTAGTAACACAAATATTTCCCATGCCAAGAATTTGAGAAGAGTTTTTATTACCCATTTTTATCATTCCAAGATTACCTTCATGAAGAGAAGTGAAACAGTCCTTTCGGGGAGTAGCATGGTAGGAGACACCCGAATCAATCACCTATTCCGAGTCTTGGCAAGTGAAATTTGTACAGTCTTCTTCACATGCCGAGAAAATCACAATTTCATTGTCGCTGACAACAGCTGCACTTTCATTCATTTCTTGTTTTTCATTGGTCTTTTCTTCCTTTTGTTCTCGCTTGAGCTTGCGGCATTCCTGTTTTATGTGTCCATTCTTCCAGCAGTGATAGCAACTAATGTCCTTTCTAGCCTTTAATTTTCCTCTTGACTTGTCTCGATTCTGAAATTGTTGATATTTGCTCCTTCCCCTATTCTCGATAACAAGAGCATGCGAATAGGAGGATCCGGATGACTTTCTTCGTATTTCTTCATTCAAAAGGTTGCTTGTAACTTGGTTCATGAATAGAACTCTATCAAGTGCAGAGTTGCTAAAAGACACCACTAGCGTCTCCCAACTATTTGGTAACGAGCTAAGCAAAAGAAGGGCTTGAAGCTCATCTTTCAACACCATCTTCATGGCTACAAGTTGATTTAAAATACTTTGAATTTCATTCAAATGTTCAGATATAGAATCACCTTCCTTGAACTTGAGATTGACAAGCTTCCGAATCAAGAAAGCTTTGTTGCCGGTGGTCTTTCTTTCGTAGAGATCTTCAAGTTTCTTCCACAAGTTGTTCGCCGAAGTCTCATTTGACACATGGTGGAATATAGTATCATACACCCATTACTGAATGGTGCTAATGGTTTTTCGATCGAGCTTCTTCCAATCATCCGCCGACATGGACTCTGGCTTGGAGGGTTCACCTTCAACTGATGCATAAAGATCCTTGCAATATAGAAGATCTATCATCTTCGCCTTTCATATCATCCAATTGCGGCCATTCAAACTGATCATTCGAACGCCGCCAATGGGAGTCTCCATCTCAACACAAGAAGATTAGCAACCTCGCTCTGATACCACTGATGGGAAATAAACAGTACAACAAGACCTTTCCCGTTTTTGTGATGAGATGAGAACAAAAACATAAGAGAAAAAACACAAAGAGAGATTGCACACAAAAGATTTACCGAGGTTTAGCTCAAATTGAGCCTACGTCCTCACCCGCCCCTTCTTCACTGTTTCCATTATAATCAAATGAAAGCTTATAAAGGGTCTTCTCTCAAGTTGGTATAACTTAACTTGAGGGTCACTTTCTCTCAAACTCACTTAAAGATTACAATTTTCTCTCAAACTCACTTGAGGATTACAGATTGTATGTGGTTCTTGTTCTTACTTCTTGTTTTCAACCTTCATCATCTCCCTCTATTTATAGGGAGGATATGCCTCTTGGGTACACTACATTTATTGCATGGGGAAATCCAAAGACTAGCTATTTCTTTTGGGTGGCACTAGGGGCACACCACCAATCACAACCTCAACCACACCCCCTCTCTCATTTGCTACAGTGCACCGGGCCCCACATAGGATTTTAAATTTTAAATCTCATGTGGGGTCTGGTGCACTGTAGCAAATAAGAGAGGGGGTGTGGTTGAGGTTGTGGTTAAAGATGTGCCCCTATCATTTTCTATTTCTTTTCCCAATACATGGGGAAAGACAATCTATCAATGTATGCATGTAGTCAACTATAAAATCTTCATGAATTAAATCCATATTAATTCATTATGAGGATGGACCCCGTTCCCATCATTTCAATTGTCATAGTATGATTGTGAGGGAAACTATCATGAGTAGCTTTTTTCTTTTCGACTCTTAACGTCAAAAACAAACTTCAAATTAGAAAGCTAATTTCTAAGTTTATCACCCATGAGTTCAGAAATCTTTACCTGGTCATTCTACTTTGTAATCAAGTTATATTGATGCCAGTCTTTTCAGGAACAGGGAAATTTACTTATGTGAAAACAACATTGTGCTTAAAGTTTAAGAGGTCAAACACATTTTCTTTGAGCTAATGGAAACATGCCACATGCTTAACATGAAGTAATCCCTGTTCTCAAGGAAAAAGACAATGCCTATAAAAAATTTTAAGCTTTAGACGGCAGCTACCCCCTCCGCCAGCTGAGCCTATTAAACATTCTACTTATTTTATTAATTTCAGTACTGACCAATATAAATCATTGGTTAAATATCATAAAATCCTCTTAACTTTGGATGATTATTAGAAATCTCTCTGATACGAGTCGCCGTGCGAACACCTTTGATCGCGGAATTATTAAAGGTGGATTGAGAAGAAAACAATAGAAAATATAAGAACAATTCCATTGACGAAGGAAAACACATTCTCTAGATTATGATTAATAAAAGATTGCAAATCCCGCTCTCTCACAATCTCACTATAACAAAGAACAAACTCTCTATTCTCTCTAAAACCCTAATATCTTGATTAGAATCTTCAATCTGATCAAAACTGATCTTCTCTGATCAACAACTGATGTTTAGAAACCCAAACAATATCTATTTATAGATTACACAACGTGGATGACAAACTTATAAATAACCAAGCCAAATACAATCAGCATTTGTCTCAAAACAGAGTCCCTCGGCCTAGGGAAAACCCAAAAAACCCGATCCGATCGACCGGCACACATGTCACGGTCGACCGACCAGAGGGTTGGTTTCAAACCCTGCAGGTAGAACCACATATGGTCGACCGACCAGTGTGTCGCGGTCGACTGGCCAGAGGACTCATTCCTCACCCTGTAGTGTGCACGAATTCGGTCGACTGACCAGCTTGGTCCGGTCGACTGACCAGCTTGGTCCGGTCGACTGACCAGCTTGGTCCAGTCGACCGGCCAGAGCTTGAGCATCAGTTCCCTGATTGTTTTGTCTTCTTGCTTTTGGCTTCTTTCGCCGTCACCAATGGCTTCATCCATGCCTCTATTTCAAGATATCATGAGAATCGTTTATCCTCAAGTTCCCATAAGGATCGCTAAGCCCCCGAAGCGGAGAAGAAGATACACCCGTATTATGGCTCACCCCTTTAGGAACTTGAAGTCACGTTCAAGTTAGAACTCTAGCTGAGGAAACTCTCTAGCTCCTCCATCTTTTCTGAACCACCTAGCTTTGCTAGGAACCTGGTCTTGACGTCCGATTGGAAATGACTCCTTCATCCCGCGTCTCATCGTAGTCACCTTCCGCTCCAATTTGCAACACTCTTTCAGTGGCTCATCATAAGAACTAATGTATAGCAAGACAATCTTCTTGCTTGTATTCATTAGCCTCTTTGCTCGATTCACCGTCACTAAATTTGTCTCCTTCGGAAGAGACACCGAATGAAATATGAACTTTTTACTATCTTTGGTGAATGTGTACTTCTTAGCCTGCCTCTCGTGGATCGCGTATCTATCCCACAAATAGGGATTGCCCAGTATAACCTGACAAACATCCAATGGAACTACGTCGCATATGACCTTATCAATATACAACTCGTTGAGCGCAAATCTGAAAGTGCATTGATCAACTACACTCAATCTCGTCTCCTTCTGAATCCACTCCAATGGATAGGGCTTTGGATATTTGACCATCTTTAGACCTAGTTTCTGAACCAATGCCTCAGTATCAAATTTTTCTCGCTGTCTGGATTAATTATGACATCTACCAAACTGGTCTTCACATGCAACTTAAGAACAAAGAGCTGCTCTCTGGGGTCTTCGTCTTCCTTCGCGGCCTGCTTCCATGCCATAAGGTTGAGACTGTTGTTGGGCTCTGTCATCCTAGGAACTTCTTTCGGACCTTGTGCTATCACGTATGCATTTTTCTCCTCCTTCTTCTGCAACCCATTTGGCTTGAGATGATGATACTTTTCCCAGCATTGATCAGCTATATATCATGTCTTCTCGTAATGACTACAAATTAGTCCTACTTTTCCTGGATCACCCTTCTTCTTCTTCTCCTTAGGTTGAGAATCACTAGACTCACCTTCAGCTTGTTTAGCCTCTCTTTTGGACTCGTTGTTCTTCTTTTGCTTACCCTCAATGGCAATAGACTTCACGCTCACTTCTGCAATGGATTCGACCGTGAATAACTTCATCTCCTTTCGAATGTAATCGCTCAATCCCACCATATACTTCATAAAGACTGAGTACTCCATAACGTAATGTTGAGGACCATCGCTTATTGCTGAAACTCAGTCGTGTATCCTTGAACGGTTTAATTGACTCTTTGGCGCAAGTCGTACCACTTTTACCAACACTTTTTAAGGAATCCCACCGGGTAGAATTACTTTTGCAGTAGCTCCTTGAACTTGGTCCACGATACCACCTTCTTCTCTTGCTTGCAATAGGATTTCCACCATGTCAACGCGTGCCCTAAAAGCTTCAAAGTGACGAACACAATCTTCTCCTTTGATGAATAGCCATAAAAAGTAAAATACGTCTCCATAAGCTCGATCCATCGTCAAGTCTCTCGACGTCTATACTCCCATCATAAACAGAAATCTCCACTTTTAAATCTATCTTCAGATTCCGGTAAGAACCCTTACCCCTTTGATGCAGAACAGTCTTAACGGTCTCGACCTCCTCATCGAAGATTCACCTTTCTTTTCACCTCTGTGTATAAGATCGACAAGCTTTATAAGAGTTGAACTGATTGTCTCGATCTGTTTTTCCATCGCATCAAGCCTTGTTGAATTATCACATTCTGTCATCTTCTTCTTCCTTGATTTCAGGACTTCTTTCAAAGAAATAAGGATCTCTCCTAGCTTCTTATATTATAATCAAGTAATGACCATACACAGGATTCCCCCTTCACAGGATTTGATCGCTCTGATACCAATTTGGTTGAGTCATCGTGCGAGCACCTTTGATCGCGAAATTATCAAAGGTGAGTTGAGAAGAAAATAATAGAAAACACAAGAACAATTTAGTTGACGAAGGAAGATCCATTCTCTAGATTATGAGTAATTAAAGATTGTTTAGCCTTTGATCTCACCTAGCTTCTTATATTATAATCTCTCTCTCTCTCATAATCTCACTAGAACAAAGAACAAATTCTCTATTCTCTCTAAAACCATAATCTCTTGATTAGAATA
>BQKN01066068.1:394378-406296 GCA_022839385.1 Asparagus kiusianus
GGCTATAAATAGGAGAGGGGGTTGTTCATTTCAAAAGGTTGGAAAAAGAGGAGTCGAAGCTCTGCCGAATTCAGATCTAAAAACTTAAAAAGATTGGAGCTTTGGAACTTCAAGGGCTTGTCCATCCAGATCCGGTGCTCGGCGATCGTCAACGCCAAATAAGGCAAGAGTTCGAGAGGAATCGGATCCCGGATCTCAGATCTACGTAGGTACACTCCGGATCTAAGCTTGGTTCTTAGATCCCGAGATTCGAGTGGTTATTTTCTTAGTGAAACGATCCCTCCCGGCTATTATCTCCTTGGTGGGATAATACCCGTAATACTGCGTAGATCCGACCGGATCTAGATCTCGCGGTGGTCCACGGCAAACAACCCCGGCGCAGGCAAACAACCCACAAAGCGAGTGATCACAAAACAGGAGCTCGTGATTTGTTCGACAAACAAGGAAATAAAGTTGTAATCTTTTTTGTTTTCTTTGATTTCTTGTAACCGGATCTTATAAAAAGACCGGATCTTTGTAATACAAAAAGTTATTATTTTAAGATGACAATGTAATCAACAATGAAAGAAGTAACAAATTTTCCCGCGAACATTTAGGTAGTCTCTCTTCCAATATTCCTGCTCCTTACAGAATGCACATTGGTTCTTTCCTAACTGGTGATGACCTCTTGACTTTGACCCGCCTCTATTGCCACCTCTCGGATATATGCTTCTACCTCTCGTCGACAAGGCCTCTCTTGAAGTATTAGCGCGGAAAGTCTCCTTGTCGTTCCTCCTCAAATCATAATTCGTCAAAGCGTTAGTCACTTTAGTATAAGTGATAGAAGATCTCCCGTTTAACAATGTAAGCACAAAGGTATCATACTCCTCATCCGGTAAGGAGCCCAAAAGAATAATAACCTTGTACTCATCCTATATCTTCTCATCCACATTGGCCAAATCCAACAATAACTTAGTGTAGTTGTTCATATGAACTACAGGTGAGGTCCCCCTGGATATCTGAAATCTGTATAACCTGTGGAGCAAGTGCAATCTGTTCTCAACACTCTTCATAAGGTACTTGTTATTGAGAATTTCCCACATCTTCATTGCAGACGTCACCCCAATCACATCATATTTTAGCTCCTATTCCAAACAATATTTGATCACCCCACAAGAGTTCCTATTTATCTTTTCCTATATCGCTTCTTCATATTTTGGTGGCCTCTCATGGACCATGATGATCTCCTCCAAATTCTGAGCATTGAACGTATCCTCAACATCGCTCATCCATAAACTAAAATTGATATTGTCGTCATACTTCACCACACTAATCTTAGTGTTCTGAAATCCAAATTGAACTATACCTATCATCTTGCTGCTTTTACCAACTTCTTTATCCATAATCACTGACTCTAAATTGTAAAGAAAGATTCAAACTTTGAAAGGATTGCAGAATTACCCAACCGAACCCAAGATTGAATTCCAAATAGAACTCTTAACCATACAAGAAAGCAAGATCTTCAACGGCAACTCAAACCCTATCTCCACCAAAGCCTAGAACTCCAACAACCAAGCTTCCACGACGAATTTTTTCCACCTAATGCCAAAACCTTAGATCTGAAATTTGAGCTCTGATATTAATTGTTGTGTGCCTATGCGAAAGCGTGCTCGCACACCAAACGAATCTGTGATCACGGGAGAAGAGAACCAACTACACACAAGCACAATTCGAACCAAATACGACAAACCAAACCAAACACAGAGATATATGTGGTTCGACAATTTGCCTACGTCCACGGGGAGAGGATGGGGAGATTCCACTAAATCAAAGAGAGTACAAAGGGTTACAATCTCACAAAATCACTCACACTAACCCTAAACCAAATCTCTCAACTTGCTCACAAGTTCTCCCTCTCAATACACTCAGTACAATTTAAAATCTCTGATAAGAAACCCTAGAAAATTATGTTTTAATTTATATTAAAACACAAACCCAATGCAAACAGGAAACCAAACTCACGCCCAGACCGACTCGCGGTCGACCGTAGAGACACGTGCGGTCGACCGGACAGAACGACAGACACTGAAAAACATTACAGGGTTTGGCCGGTCGACCGCCGCGCCAATCACGGTCGACCGCGAAAAGTCCAGAGACTTTTCCAGCTTGCATGCACGTTTGCGGTCGACCGTCTCGCCACTCGCGGTCGACCGCTGGAAGTCCAAACCTGTTTTCTGTCGTTTTTCTTGTATTCTCTTCATTTAGGCATTAAAAGGGACACATGGGTGTCATGTGATCAATGAGATCAAAAACTTAAAATGAGAGGGAGAAAGTGTTACTTTCACAACTTCAGATAGATTTTTGTCAAACCTACAAACCTTAGCAGGATTTAGTGTAATTTACTCGAAACTAACATTGTCATCTTTCTATGATAAATTTGGAGAAAATGAATGTTAGGTAGTTGAAATTCTTTTTTGGATGTGGATAAAACCCACGTACTAATGCCCAAATGCTGATCCACCTCCTGTAGTTCTAATGTTGTAGAGTGGCTTCTGAAGTGAGAATATTTTGACTCTTCTATCTCCAGTAGGCCTATTTTAAAATAAAAAAAGATAATTTTCTATTTTTCCAAAGATAAAAAGAGTCAAAAAATTTTACTCAAGGGTCAAATCTACAACAATAGAATTATATGGCATTTATCTACGGTTGCGCGATAGTACATAGGATCCGTATGCAATTAACCCTTGATTTTTTCCACTTATCTTTTACTCCATTTCTTATTCTTCTGAAAATTGACAATTTTTTACTTTTCTTCTTTTGCTCGCTAAATGTAGAACTTTCTACTTACCATAATCTTTCAGTCTAACTTCTTTTGTATTTTAGAACTTTTGGTATTTAATAAAGTCCTACTAAACTATAAATCCAAAAGAAATAAAGAAAATTAAAAAAAATACAAGGTTTTTCTAGAAACTATTTTTACAAGGTTTTTCTAGAAACTTTCTTTAAAACGGGGTCATTCTCAGAAACAACATTTGATTGTCAATTTATACATAAATCATGTTTAAACAGTTTCTTATTGCAATCAATCACCTGAACTCACTTTTAAATCACTTTTTTTTTTAATTTTCTTGCAATATTAAAGAAATAATTTTAATGGAGGTTGTGTTATTAATTGCCAAAAAATTAACTGAAAAGTGGGCTTAAGTGATTGATTGAAACAGAAAAAATCTTTAAAAAGATGACTTACATATATACTAAAAAATAAAAATAATTTTTATAGAATAACTTTATTTTAAAGATGATTTAAAGGATAAAACAGACCCAAATAAAATGTTTCATATAAATTTTTTGCAATAAGCATTTCTTAAATGATATTCTAATGATTGACAATGAAAGCAAGCAACACGACAGTGTTCCCTTTCCAACCAAACTTCAGCTTTTTGCCGAGGATATGTATAAGCTTTTTATACTACGGGAGAAGAGACCCCCAGGCCAACCAATAGGCAAACCTTTTCCAAGTGAAAAATAAAAAAGATGACGTTCCCTTCTGAATATTTTATGATTAGGTGGCAATGGCAAAAGTGAGCAGGATCTTGTCTGATCTTTGATTTATCCAAGAATCCTTAGTAAACAAGGATTATTTGCGTTGACACTCTCATCTCTAGCGCTATCCTAATTCGTTTTGTGACATAAGAAGTTGGAAAGAAACCAAGATGTACTTTATAGGTGATGGTTGCGAAAAGGTAGGAAGTTTTATGACGCTTTGATAAATAAGAGGGGAGAACAATGTTGACAAAAGATAGTTGAACGCTCTGATATTAGCTTTGGTAGGATTAACTATAGCAAAGGAGTATTCTAAAAGTTTCAAAGGAGTATTCTAAAAGTTTCTAACTTTAATAAGGTTATTCATTAGAATTGTTGATATTCACGTTATCACTAAATTGTTGGGATGTAGTCTATACAATAGCTCTTGTTTGAGTAATAACAAACTATTATTTAGTACTAATATTTGTTTGAGATAATATAGTACATGTGAAAACATGTATACAAATGTTATGAGGCGAAACGACAAGAAAATTATATTTACACTGATTACTGTCTTGGAATTGTCGATGATCTACAGTGAACCATCGATGGTTACGCCTTATCGATGGTCTACAGTGAACAATCAAAGAATTCTAAAAAGATGATTTTGAGCTATCGGTGATCTACAGTGAACCATCGATAATCACCACACACCATCAATGGCATACAATGACCAATTGCAGATTTTCAGAAACTCAAAATCAAACCATCGCTAATCTATAGGCAACCATCGATGGTGCTCAGGGAACCACTGATGGTCGTGAATTTTGGTAGAATTAAAGAGTTAATCACAACCATTCGTTGATCCCTTTCATCGCCAACTTCCACTATGATTTTGGATATCTCTTTCCTGATTATGAGAGGATATATAAAAATAAAAGAGATGATTTTTTGAGAGAGTTCTAGGGTTTGAAAAAAGAGAACTTTAATAGAGAAAATTCAATGTTGAAGAAGTTTGATTTGTAATTTGAACCTCCGGAGCCTCAACAATCTATTTCTCGTTGAGCTCAACAACGTTGGATCATCTTAGCGAGAGGAGTTGTCCTTGAAATCAATATCTACATCATTTTCCATCGAGTTTCACTTCAATCTTTTGAAGAACTGTTTGCTAATCAAAAGGGATGTAAGATGTTTCTATTCTTGTGTTTAAACTATTTTTGGTAGTTTGTTTTAATTTTCTTTTTACAACGTAGACTCAAGCTGGTGATAATTGAGGGTTAGGAATAGGTAGGGTTAGGTGTTACTCGCTGTGGAGAGTTAGATTAGACGATTGATTTCAGATAGATTCTAGAGTGCGATCTCTATAAGCCTACTAAATCGGGTTGTGATTCAGATAAACTCTTGGCATAGTGAGAAAACATCTTTGTGAGAAGGACACATGGACATAGGATTATTATCTGAACCACTATAAAAATCTTGTGTGTTCCTTGGTTGGTTTTTGGTTTGGATTGTTCCCTTTTAATTTTGTATATTTTCACTGCTTATTCTTTGTTTTAGCGAATAAATGTAGCAAACCTACTCACTCACTCACTCAACCCCTCCGCCCTCTTTCAAAACACTCTAGGTTTGCATCTTAATCCAACATAAATGAGTATCTAAAAGCTATTAAACTATGACTAAAAGTTATTACCCATCTACATTTTCTCATCTTAACTTTTAGAATTAGGAGCATAGTTATCAACTACCCATATACAACGCATATTCAATCTGGAATTTGAAACATTCTTCTAATTAATTTGAAGTGCGTATATGGTTTGCTACTATATATTATTAGAATAGTGTAATGTATGTTGGGGATTCGAAACAATCAATCGAACCCTTGCCCTTTCGGACCTTGTGTTAAAAGTAGGAAAGTATGAATAATACCACAAATAAAGATCTAACCTTGTAAAAATAGTAAAGGAGACGAACACACAGATTTAACGAGGTTCGGCAACGTGCCTACGTCCTCGGGAGCCACACCACACAATCTCTTTTATTAATTAAAGAAGAATACAATCTCTCAAACTAGGATTTTATCTCTATGAGATTCTCTCTCTTTTTTACAGTCAAAAAGCTCTCTTTTTCGTGTCTTACAAGCCCTAAAAACGTTTGGGTATTTATAACAAACCCCAGCCAAACAGGATTACTAAACAGGATAGGAAACAAGGAATCTGCGTCGCGGTCGACCGCTTTACCAAGGTCGGTCGACCGGCCAGAGAGAAAATTCAATACAGTGTCCTGTGCACATTTTCGGTCGACCGCTGAGACCACTCCGGTCGACCGGCCAGAGCGAAAGTTTCTTCTCAGTTTCCTACAATGCACACGGTCGATCGGATCTGCCACTGCGGTCGACCGCACAGTCTTCTGACTGTTTTCTTTGTCTTTTTGATTGTAGCTTTGGGTCTACACACTTAGACTTACAATCTCCCACTTGGAGACCAAAGCGCCATCAACGAGCTCACCCGAACTCTTCCCTTCTTCGCATGTATCTTTTCCCTAAAAAAATTCTTTCTTCAATCAACATCCCGGCGATCGCGCCGATCCTTGTAGTGTGGCTCCGTCTTCGTCTTCTACTCGTGAAGGCTAACTGAAGTTGCGCACAACTCTAGTTTCTCAATGGTGACTGCCTTTGTCAACATGTCCGCCGGATTTTGACTCCCCAAAATCTTCATTAAATGCAACTTTCCATCCTCGATCAGCGAGCGTATGAAATGGTATTGTACGTCGATATGCTTCGTTCTGGCATGATATACTGGATTCTTGGCAATATGTATAGTGCTCTAACTATCACAATAAAGTACTCCTCTCCCTTGCTTCAGATCCAACTCTTCCAAACACCCGTTCAACCAGATCATCTCCTTGCTTGCTTCAGTCACCGCGATATACTCGGCCTCAGTTGTAGACAAAGTCACAATCTTTTGCAGACGTGAAACTCAGCTCACTGCTATCGACGCTAAGGTATAAACATACCCCGTGGTGCTTCACCTCGTATCAAAATCACCAGCGAAGTCCGCATCCACGTATCCCTGCAGCACTAACTCCTTCCTCCTGAAACATAGTGGTTTGTTTGTTGTCCCCTCAAGTACCGCATTATCCACTTCACGGCCTCTCAATGCTGCTTCCCTGGATTGCTTGCAAATCTTCTCACAACTCCCATTGCATGGGTGATGTCCGGCATCGTGCAAACCATCGCGTACATGAGACTCCCAATGGCCGAAGAATATGGTACCCTGCTCATATGCTCTCTATCTGCATCTGTCTTAGGCGATTGCTCCTCAGATAGCTTGAACTGACTTCCAAGGGGTGTGCTAACAACTTTAGCATTCTGCATATTGAACCTCTGAAGTACCTTCTCGATATATTCAGCTTGGCTCAACCTCAACGTCCTTTCAGCTTCATCCCTACTGATTCACATCCTTAGAATCTGCTTCGCTGCACCCAGATCCTTCATTGCAAATTCCTTTGCTAGCTGCTTCTTCAAACTGTTTATCTCTTCCAAACATGGTCCTGCTACCAACATGTCATCAACATATAATAACAAAATAATGAAGCTGGACTCGAACCTTTTGGAATAACAGCAATGATCCGAATTACATCTTCTGTAGCCATTGTTCTGCATGAAGTTATCAAACTTCTTATACCATTGTCTCGGAGCCTGTTTCAAACCATATAAGCTCTTCTTGAGCTTGCACACCATCTCTTCCTTTTCTTCTTCAATGAAGCCAACAGGCTGCTTCAGATTTCTTCATCCAAGTCACCATGAAGAAAAACAGTCTTCACATCTAACTGCTCAAGAAAGAGATTTTCTGCAGCCACCAAGCTCAACACCACTCTGATGGTAGTGAGCTTCACAACAGACGAAAATATCTCTGTGTAGTCCACTCCTTACCGCTATTGAAACCCCTTCACGACTAGTCTGACCTTATACCTCTTGCTTCCATCACTCTCCTGTTTGATCCGATAGACCCATTTATTGTGCAAGGCTTTCTTTTGCGCAGGTAGCTGGACTAACTCCCATGTCTCATTAGTGAGTAGAGAATCAATCTTCTCCTGCATCGTATGCTCCCACTGCTGAGATTCACTGACTTGCACTGCCTCTTCATAACACTCCGACTCTCCGCTATCTGTTAAGAGTAGATAATCAAGTGACGAGAGGTATTTGGGATTTGGTTTGGGTACCCTGGATGACCTCCTAAGCTCCACGCCCTGGGTAGTAGCTTCTGCACCTGTAGTCTCTTCCGTTCTACTGTCAGAACTGACATCGTCGCACCCATCTGGAAGTTCCTCCAAATCCATGTACTCGGATCCACCTGTATCCGTAGTGTTACCCCCACTGCTTTGGCTATCCTTGGCATTGTTTCTGTCCTTGTACATCACCTCCTCATTGAATATCACATCCCGGCTCCTGATGATCTTCCTGTTCTTCTCATCCCACAGACGATGCTCGAACTCATCAACACCATATCCAATGAATGTACACTTCTGTGACTTAGCTTCTAGCTTGTCCCTGACATGGTCACTGATATGAACATATGCCACGCAGCCAAATACTCGCAAGTATGAGAGATTTATCTTCTTACCACTCCAAACCTCCTGTGGAATCCCAAAATCTAATGGAACTGATGGCCCGTGATTAATCAGGTAGGCTGCCGTATGCACCACATCCGCCCAAAATGTCTTAGGCAGACCTGCATGTAATCGCATGCTCCGCGCACGCTCAGTCAAGGTCCTGTTCATTCTCTCCGTAATGCCGTTCTGTTGCGGTGTCCCTGGAGTGGTTCTCTCTAAACGAATTCCATTCGTAGCACAGAACCTCTTGAACTCCTCCAGCTTGTATTCTCCACCATTATCTGATCTCAAGCACTTCACCTTCAGATCTGTCTTATTTTTGACCATGACCTTCCACTTCTTGAAGATTTTGAACACCTCTGACTTGTGTTTCATAAAGTAAACTCACACATTCCTCGAGTGATCGTCGATAAAGGTTACGTAGTATCTCGAACCGCTAAAAGAAGACACACTGGCTGGGCCCCATACATCTGTATGAATCAACTCTAGCTTCTGAGTCTTAGGTGGCCTTCCACCCTTCTAAAAACTAACCCTCTTCTGCTTCCCAAAGATGCAGTCTTCACAAACTCCGACTTCAACGGCGTCGATCCCGGTTAGCTTTCCTTGTGAATGTAGGATTTTTATCCCCTTCTTGCTCATGTGTCCCAGCCTATTGTGCCACAGATCTGTACTCTCCTTGCCAGCTGCAATTGTGAGGGTGTCACTCGTATGTGAAGTGAGGTAGAGAGTTCCTGTTTATTGCCACGGGCAACAACCATCGTACCGTTGGAGATTTTCCATGAATCCCCGGTAAATGTCGAAACGTAGCCTTCTGCTCCAAGCTGTCCCACCAAAACAAGATTCCTCTTCAGCTTCGGCACGTGTCTCACATTCTTCAAGTTCCACTTAGAGCCCTTTATCTGTATTTGAATGTCGCCCTTTCTAACAATATTACAAGGCTCATTGTCCCCCAAATATACTTTACCAAAGTCCCCTGCTACATAGTTCTGAAGTAGTTTCCTATTAGCAGTGGCGTGGAAAGAAGCTCCTGAGTCGATGACCCAAGAATCAGAATCGCTATCCATAGCAAGGATCAAGGCATCCTACACGATATGAGCCTCCTGCTCACCCGCATCCTTCTTTGGTGCTTTACAGACCGAAGACATATGGCCCTCCTGGCCGCAGTTCCAACACTTCCCTTTGATGGTTCTAACCTTTGAGTTTGACCTCTTCTTTACTGATTTCGACCGATTCCTGTTCTGGTTCCCTTTCTTCTGGCTTCTGCCTTTCTGCTCGAAACTTAGGGCGGAACCTGAACCTTCTGATTCGGACGATTTCCTTCTAACCTCCTCGGATAGAATCATGCTGACAACCTCACTCAGCTTCAACTTCTCTTTCCCCGCCGAATTGCTGATTGCCGTCACACAACCCGCCCAACTATTCGGCAACTGCGATAGTAGTAGAAGGGCTTGCACTTCGTCATTGAACATGATGTCCACGGAGATAAGTTGATCAATAATTGTGTTTAACTCGCTGAGGTGTATTGTGAAGGACCGTCCTTCAGCCATCTTGAGGTTGAAGAGAGTTTTGACTAGATGCACATTGTTTGCTGCCGACGGTTGCTCGTACATCTTTGTGAGCGCTTCCATAAGCCCAACCGTCGTCTTCTCCTTCAGAATATTGTGGGCTACTGATTTGGCGAGCGACAACCGGATTTGCCCTAGAGCCTTCCTATCCAGTATCTCCCAATCACCATCTGACTCCTCTTTCTTCTGCCCTTTTCCTTGCCCATCAGCGGGTGATACAAGCCCTTCTGGTACAGATAGTCCTCCATCTACGACTTCCAGTAGGCGAAGTCTGAACCGTCAAACTTCTCAATCTTTGATTTGTTTTCCTCTGCCATGGCTTTCACACAAATTGCTGAACGAAGCTCTGATACCAGTTGTTGGGGATTCGAAACAATCAATCGAACCATTGCCCTTCCGGACCTTGTGTTGAAAGTAGGAAAGTAGGAATAATACCACAAATAAAGATCTAACCTTGCAAAAATAGTAAAGGAGACGAACACACAGATTTAACGAGGTTCGGCAACGTGCCTACGTCCTCGGGAGCCACACCACACAATCTCTTTTATTAATTGAAGAAGAATACAAGCTCTCAAACTAGGGTTTTATCTCTCTGAGATTCTCTCTCTTTTTTGCAGTAAAAAAGCTCTCTTTTTCGTGTCTTACAAACCCTAAAAACGTTTGGGTATTTATAACAAACCCTAGCCAAACAGGATTCCTAAACAGGATAGGAAATTGGGAATCTGCGTCGCGGTCGACCGCTTTACCAAGGTCGGTCGACCGGCCAGAGAGAAAATTCAATATAGTGTCCTGTGCACATTTTCGGTCGACCGCTGCGACCACTCCGGTCGACCGGCCAGAGCGAAAGTTTCTTCTCAATTTCCTGCAGTGCACGCGGTCGACCGGATCTGCCACTGCGGTCAACCGCACAGTCTTCAGACTATTTTCTTCGTCTTTTCGATTGTAGCTTTGGGTCTACACACTTAGACTAACAATGTATTGTCTCCATTCTTGCTTAGACTTGGATGATGATAATTTTAAGATGATGACCTTTCAATTATAAAATACAAAATTTTCTCGCAAACTCATTCTCAGAGATGGCTTGAACGTTATATCAAAATTTTGTATGCAGTAACATTACTATTTCACTCTCATTACATAACAAGGAAGAGTTTGCTTTTCCTCCATTATTATTAGTTTTCTTAATGTTTCTGTTCCAACACACTGTTGAAGTTCCTTAATGAGCCCTTTAAAGTATCGTCTAAGATATTTTTAATTTCAACATAAGCTACATATATCGTGCTGATCACATGCTACTCGTGCAAACGGCGTATTCTCACATCTTTGTATTATATAATTCCTTCTTCAATTTGTTAATTTCAATTATTAAGATCTTTAATCCAATGGATCGAATCTTAGAGAGTGTTTGGCAACTCCACCACTAATCAGGTTAGGGGAAGCTAACTTGGATAAGACTTTGCTTTTTGTTTGGCTAAGAAAGGGGCAACTCTAAACCAAGTTTTGTTAATTTTTGGCCCTTGTGGAGGTTAAGATTGATCCACTCCCCTACCTACCTACCTACCTACCTGGTCCAAAACTAATCTGTGGTTAAAATCTTAACTAAGTTAGTGAAGAGTTTCCAAATAAGTACAGCCTTAATTTCTTATGGAATGAACATCTTAATTATCTGTTCTATCAAAAATGTCATAATTATGTTTGAAAAGAAAATCCTTGTTCCAATAGTATTATTATATAAGTTCTAGTCCAAATGGACTACTGAACTTGCAAGTCCTTAACTTGGACAAATATTCGAGCATTTTAGAATGATAAGATGAGGCTATTTGTTTTTTCAAAGGGACAAAATTTTGAATTAGATCTATTTTTAAAATTATTTATCAAAATAGACCTATTTTCAATCTATTTGTCAAAATAGACCTAGTTTCCACCACGTTGCCTGAAACTATGTCGATTTTATTAAACATTTAGAGAATTAGGTTAATTTTGGAAAAGAATCGTAAATTTTACAAGATTGAGAATCCCATAGAGTTTAGCACGCAATTTAACTCTATACTACTACCAATCTCGTGGAGTTCAGAAACTTTTTTTTCTCTCAAAATCTACCTAGTTTTGCTGACATGACTGAAATTAGGTCTATTTTGATAAATATTTTGCGAGTATATTGAAATTAATAATTTTTTTGAAGAGGTTTATTTTAAAATTTTGTCATTTCCTATATATATATATATATATATATATATA
>BQKN01066068.1:426296-444514 GCA_022839385.1 Asparagus kiusianus
TGCCGAGCTAAGCTAAGGGACCTATAGGCAATTTTACACGCCTACAGTTAGTAACTTCAAATGAAGTAAAGACCTTATATATAGAGAGAAGGAAATCAATGTCCAAATCTTATGACCAATGGTTTGTAAGGATTGAATTTGAATGTTATATAGGAAAGATCTGTTGTGCGCAGCGGAAATTTTGGCAGCACCTCTAGTGCTCGACAAGAGAGTAGATCTCAACTAAATCTCTGTTTCACAAAGAAAACAAGAACCGAAAGTAAAATATCTCAACAAAGTGGGATATCAGCTCTTCCTCTCATCAGTTCTAGGACTGATCTACCGAGGGAACCTAAACTCTCTATTACAAATCACAGCACGAACAATCAATTTTAACGTGGTTCGGCAAATTGCCTACATCCACGGGGCAAGGAAGGGGAGATCTACTATTAGAGGGAAAAAGAATACAAATAGGATTTACAATCACACAGCTCTCACAAATTAAACCCTCAAAATAGGCTCCATGCTTTTCTTCTAAAAAAAAGATCAGCCTCCAAAACTTTTTCTCTCTGTGATTTTTCTTTTCCTCTGCCTGCACTTTTTCACCAAGCACAGCCGCCGAAAATTTCCCCCTGCGATTTTCTTTTGCATACCACCCTAGGTCACGCATGAAGAGATATATATAGTGCATAACAAACAATTGGGTGGGCCTCTTCTTTTGTCCGCTGGTTCTTAGCCTCCCACGCGCAATCACTTCATGAGTTTCTAAACGCGTCATTCGTCCACACTTTGCTGCTCAACATCTCTTCACGCAGTTTATGGGCTCCACACCACGTGCTTCACAAGATCTAGTTGCTTATTTCATTAGAATGTATTTCTTTTTTCGCAAGGGTATATTAGAAAATAATTAAAATGGCTAATTGCCCATTAGGGCTGTTCAAAAAGCTCGCCGGCTCGGGCCCGGCCCGGGGTTGACTCGAAAAACCAGGCCAGACCTGAGTCAGGGCCCGGGCTAGACCCAGGGTTGGCTCAAACACCCGGGCCAGACCCTGGTCAGGGCCCGGGCCCGGGCCTTCTCGACGGCGATCGGCTCGGGCCCAACCTGGTACAATGCTGACTGGGCACAGAAAATCGGGCCGGGCGACCAATACTCGGAGCCCAGCCCGGTCGCAACGGTCACTATGGGTGACCGTTACCGGCAAAGTCCGAGTCGACCCGGCCCGCTCGGCCCAGCACCAACGGTCATCAGAGGTGACCGTTTAGCGAAAACGGCCATGGAAGTGACCGTTATGGCCGGGCCGGACCGGCCAAAACGATCATATTGGCCGTTTTGACCATTTTGCCCCTAAAATGGTCAAAAATGGTTATTTTGTGAGGGTTTTTTGGTCATTTGCCTAGGAGGCTGCCTCTATAAATAGAGGGGAGTTTTTTACTTCTTCTCCTCACACCAAAACTCATCTACTTCTTTTTAATACTCTCTTATACAATCTTATACTCTCTAATAATCTCTTATACTTTCTAATCCTTCTACTAAATGGCTTCCGAATCTGATTGTGAAGAGCAAAACATATCTCCTACCGATCTTGAAATGAGTCCTCCTACAACAGCTACTCCTACCGATCCTACCGGTGTTAATCCTGAATCCAGTGGTGACGAATCCGCACCAAGAGCTCCTAAAAGGCCGAGATCCGATGTGTGAATTTTTTTGAGAAGATAGACGTCACCAAGGATGAACACGGTAGGATCCTCACCCAGAAGGCTAAATATGTGTTGTGCGGCCAAACTTTCCAAGCTCATCATAAGAGCGGCACCAACCACTTCAAACGCCATATAGAAAAACACAACAAAGGCCAGAATCCTCAAGGTGATATCCGACAATATATGATTTTCTAATCCTTCTCTTCTGGTAGTCTCGGTAGTTGGAATTATGACACTACCTGAGTCAGGAAATGCGTAATCTGGTTTATCATTCTTAAAAATATTCTTTTTAAATTAGTAGAAGATGAAGAATTTAAAGATATGTTTAGAGATGGTTTTTATCCCATATTTACAAAATTTTCTCGTCAAACCTGTCAACATGATATTTTAAAAAATTATCAGGAGGAACAAGAAAAAATAATTTCTTATTTTAAAATTTTAAACCGTAAATTTTCTTTAACTTATGATATTTGGAAATCTAGAACACAAACTGGTTATTTATGTATCACAGCATACTGGATTGATAAAAATTAACAAATATTTAAAAGAATTGTTTCTTTTTTTACAATTGAAGAGTCACATACTGGTATTAATATTACAAATTTAATAATTGAAGAACTTATAAAACTAGAAATTGATCAAATAATATTTTCTCTTTCACTAGATAATGCAAGTAATAACAATGTAGCTGTTGATTTTATCAAAACAACTCTGTCATTACCATGTCATGGTGATCTTTTTCATATTAGGTGTATCTGTCATATTTTAAATTCAATTGTTCAAAGTGCATTTACTAAAATTAAACCCATGATAGAAAAGGTTAAAACAGTTGCTAATATGCATAACGCTTCTGAACAAAGAATTAAAAGATGAAAATAATTTTGTAAAAGAAAAAATTATAAGCTCAGACTAATTCCAAAAGATGTTGACCATAGGTGGAATTCCATCTATGCAATGTTAAATGTGGCAATAGAATATAAATAAATTATAAATAATTTATAAATTATTATGCTTCTAGTTCTAGCTCTGATAACACTTATGGAATAGCTAAAAATGAATGGACAATTATATGTAATTTAAATGAGATGTTACAAGTTTTTTATGATGCTACAATATTATTATCTGGCTGTTATTATCCAACTATTACTTTAGCTGCTTGACAAATTTTAAATATTCAAATTTTTTTAACAATTGTCGTATGAATGATACTTTTGGAGCTATAATTTTTCAAATGGAGAGCAAATTTAATAAGCGTTTTAGGCATATTCCTCATATTTTTGGTTTGGGGGCTCTTATTGATCCATGTTTCAAGGGTATTGGCCTTCGAAGTTTGTTACAATCATTGTATGGTAGACAGATTATAGACTTAGATGATGGATCCACCATTACTGCTATTTCTCATCATTTAGCTATTAGAAATTATTTTCAAATATTATATGATGAGTATGTAGCTAGACATGGTGTAGCTGCACAATAGTCTACAACTTCGGCGCCTTCGAGCTCAGGCTGAGATAAAAATGTAAGTTTTTATAAGTATGCAATGGTAGCTGAGCTAACTGGTGGATCTAGACTTGAATCATCATTAGAGGTTTCTGAAATAGATGAATATTTATCTGCTTCTTTACTTAAATGTCAATGAAATGCTTTAGATATTTTGCAATGGTGGAGAGTATGTTGATCAGTTTCATATCCTATACTTTTCACCATGAGTCGTGACTTACTAACAGTGCAGGTTTCGATGGTAGCTTCGGAATCCGCCTTCAGCACAGCAGGACGTTTGATTGACGACCATAGGACATGCTTAGATCCGTACACTATACAAGCGGTGATGTGCTTACAAGATTGGTGGAGGTACGATAAGCAAATGCAAGGCATCGATCGGATGGCTGGAATTGAAGATAAATTTAAAGAGTTGGGACTAACAGATAGAAATAAAGATTAAACAATATTCATCAAATTATAATTTTATTTATTAGCTTTAAATTTGTAATGAATTATTTTGAAAACAGTTACAAATGATAGAGATATAGGTGAGTAGGTGCCAACCTAGTTGGGATGTACTCATCTATTGTGATGCGACGAATTCCGAAATAAATTTATACTTGCAAATGATTTACTGATTATTAATAAAGAAGTTATTTTTATCATCTTTTATTTTTATAAATTTTTTATATGTAATTTATGTCATTTCAAGTTATTAATAATATTATTGTTTTTTATTAGCATTTTATGTAATTTTTAATGTATATTTTAAAATTTAAAGAGATTTAAAAAAAATAAAAAATCTGGATCGGCTCGGAACCCGGCCCGGAGCCCGCCCCGCTCAGGCCCGGCCCCGGCCTCGGCCCCGACCCGAGGTAACCGCGCCCGGGTCCGAGCTTCGGTTTTGCCCGGCCCGACCCGGATGGACATGCATAATGCCCATTCACCCGGACCACCCCCTGTGCTATCACATTATATCTCGTATTACCCTTTATATTTGATGTTGATAGATTGGCTCCCTAAAAATCATTTGAGATTTGTGATAGATAGGCCCCATGTATTATATCACTCCGCCCTTAATCTATCTCCGTCACAAACGTCAACAAAAACAACACACCACCGAACAAAGAGTAGGCGTGGAGCATAGTTCCAAATACAAGGGCCTATGTGCAATTGACCCTAAATAAATTAAAAAGTTAATTGTGGATAAACCCCTTGTAGTATCATTTTGTTTCAAACTCGCTACATACTAATTTTGTTGTTGCAGGTAGGAACCAATTGAGTGAAATATTTTTGCTTCTTTATACTAAAAGAAAGAGCAAATAGTTGTTATATATGTACATATATAGAGAGAGACACACATCCAGACATACTTAAAAAAAGGGAAAATTGCTTGAAAAAACTAAAAAAACTTGGGCTATGCATCCTCCTCCCCAGCCCAAAAACCAATGCTTTCCAGCTCTTATACTAAAAAATAAGTGCAAGTAACCTCCAAATACTGTACAAACCCACTACCTAATAAAGTCATTCCCAAATTACCCTTCCTAATTTAAAACCACTCAAAAATTGATCCTACCATCCTCTTTTGAGTGTGATTTTCAAAACCTTCCTCTGCAAGCTATTTCTCATTCCCTCTTCTTCCACCGTCGACCGCCGACCGTCGACCGCCGATGAGGTCTCGCTTTCCTACCGCCGCCGACGAGAACCCCTACTGCTCGTCGTCTTCGTCGACTCTCCTTCAAATCTTCCTCGTCGACTCTCCTTCGAATCTTCTTCGTCTTCGCTCAGCTCGTCGTCCGCTCATCGGCCGCTCGTCCGTAAGCTCGTCGTCCGCCGACAAGGACCCCCGCTAACTGCAACCTCCTCACCCACTGGAGTCCCTCTTCTTCACCAAACCCTTAGTTTGCTGCTAAAAATACATGATGTTGAATTCATCATCCGAGTCATCTGAATCAACAAGAATAAAGCCTGAGTTGTAAGTATCAACTGAATTATCCACATTTGTTTATTTAATTGTTTGACATTGTGAATTTATCCGCATTAGAACCCTAAGTAGATTTAGTTTCTCTTGTGTTGTGTTTTACAGTAAGCGTGATATCAGAATATGTTGTAATATACATGGATATTGTAAATTCACGGATGACATTGTTCCACGAATGAGGGCCGAACATTGGAAGGCTTTTGGATCCTTCAATTTTTAAAACTATATTAGTTTTGGAGTAATTCCATCTGACAAAGCCACAATCATGCTACTGCTAGATTATCTAGATTTAGCCACGAGAAAGTTTTTTTTTAAGGATAGCCAAACGGGGACAAAACAAGCCTACACATTTGATGTAAATTGGATGCTAAAATATACCCGGTTTAAGGATGAAGGGGAGAAACCGGAAGGGAATCATGATACCGTGAGTAGGATATACTTCAGCAACAAGAAACAAGAAACATACAAGAGTGGCCGAGATTACCTTGAGGCCTTATTGGATAAATTGGTTCGGTTGAAAAAATCGGATATTTTTGATTTTGTTATGCTTCAGATCCTCTATCAACTCACAATGATATGGACTCCAACCGCTAGAATGAATGCACCACGAAATATATTAAAGTATATGACTCGGATAGATATGGTTGATCATTTCTCATGGGCGACGATCATCTACAATGAATTGTGGGACTCTTTCAAAGCTGCCAAGATAGTTAAAAATGGGCAGACATATCTTAGCGGCTGCGCTTCCTTGCTATCAGTGAGTTATCTATATTATTTGTAATTAATATGTTGCATTTGCACCTTATCTGTGATCATTGACATTTACATGTGATATTTCACACTTATATATGACGTTTGTACCCAATATGTGATATTTGTCCCTGCTATGCATTGTTTAATTGTGATATTTATAGTTAATATGTGATATAATCCCTTTTTTGTGAATGTTGTTTCTTACATATGATATATTATGACATTGGTATGTGACATTTATGCCTGATATGTGACTTTTTGCCCTATATGTGATATTTGTCCCTGATATGTGTTGTTCAATTGTGATATATGTAGTTAATATATGATATTATCCTCTTATATGTGATTATTGTATCTAACTTCTAACCTCTGTATTTTACATGTGATAATTGTATCTAACTTGTGATACTTTATTGTTTGGATGTTGCATTTTTAAAGCTATGGTACTATGAGATTACAAACATCAAGGAGCCAGCCAAAGTCAACGATTCCAAGCCCCCAATGACAAATTAGACATTGGAAGGTAAGAAGGTGGGTTCGTTGTGGACTGCAACGATTATGAAGAAGTCGGAAGCCGTAATCCACATCTTACCAGAGAAAGATATGCCGTGATATGTCCATGAGGAGATCAAGCAAGATCCCTAGAAAGATGAAGGCCAAAAGAGAGGAGGAAATTGAATCCAAAAGCTCTTTAAGAAAGAAAAGAGTTAAAAAAGAGGAAAGAAGCCATTCGACTGTTGTATTTGTGAGATAAGTTTAGTTCTTATGTGATTATTGTTTACATTTTCCCTATGGTAATAGTTTATTATGTGAGTATTATTTATTTCTTGTGACTATTATACGTTGACTGTGATAATAAGGGTTACTCTGTGACATTTAGCTATTTTCTGTGATATTTACATGTAGACTGTGATACATTATAATCTGTGCCAATTAGTTATAATATGTGATATTTGTCAGTTTGTTATGATAGATGTAGTGTCTATGTGAACTTTATGCATGACCTTTTATATGTGACATTTCCTCACTGAAGGTTAATTATTAATGTAGACCGAGCTTATGATAAGCTGTCAATATTGAATGAAGCCTATGAGCAAGAACTTATTGCTCACGACATTGATACGATGGTCATTAAGGCTGATATTGAGAAAAAATTTATAGAACAGAAACAAGGAAGGGAAAAAAAGGATGAGGAGGTAATAATTGATTTCCTATTTCACATGAGAAAAATGTAGATATTGGGAGGGCTGAAGTTAATTGGTTATTGTTTTAACATTCTTGCAACTTCAAATAGGGAGAAGAGATGAGGCAGAGAAAGAGGATGACCAAGGCCAAGAGATAGAGGAAGTTAAGTATGACAGAGCAGACATGGGCATTGAACTTGAAGAGATAACACTTATGTAAATCATTCGGGAATTGCTTATACTTTGTGACAGTTAAATTTATTGTGATACGTGCATATTGTCTATGATATTTATAACTTACTTGAGTACCCTATTATTTACCATATTAACTATCTTTTGTGACATTCATATGTGTCTTGTGATAGTTAATTTAATTTTTTGACTTAAACATGATATATGTGATATTTACTTATTATTTGTGATACATGAATTTCTTCTGTGATATTTGCTCATGTCCTATTTCTGTAACATTTACTTATTAACTGTGATCTTTATACGGCCTAAAGAGGTGAAAGTAACTGAGGTTGTTACTGAAAAGAAAAAGGGAAGAAAAAGGAGGGAGGAAAGTGACAAAACGTTGAAAGAATTTGTTCAGGGGCTACGGGCAAAGAGCTAGAGAACAACAAAGAAGCCCAAGTTTTTAGAATCTCCTTTCCAAACAGATATCCCTAAGAAAAGAAGTAAAGGGAAGACATTTATCATTGTCCTTAAAGATGATGAAGACAAGGGGGAGAAGGATAAGGAGAAGGAACTTGCAATTTTACATGAGGGCATGAGAACATCCGTGGAAGAGTTATGGAGGAGGGAAAAACTGAAGAAGAAAAAATTATTGGGGATGTTGAATATGGACGTTCCTTCTCCACAAGACTTTGATATAAGGCTCCTAGGAGCAGTCGAAGAAGTATTTTATCATAATTTCACTATTCAAGACGTTCCTGATGTATTAGATGATGAAAATAAGTAGCTTAAACATTTTCTATCATTGAAAGTAGGACAAGTATTAAGTGGCCTCAACATTTTTTCCCCGTTATGTGTTGTTCATGCCTGTGATATTTTTTGCAAGAAGGTTGATGCATTGTTATTTATTATGGCATAGATATTTCATTGACCCCTTCAACCAGTGGTCCAAAGGCAAGATCTTATTTACTCATTAACATGTGCATGTTTTTCTGTGATATTTTTATGCAGCCTGTGATAGTTAGTGATTTCTTGTGGTATTTACGTGCTTTTATGTAATATTTACATTTGGTCTGTGACAGTTAACTAATTCTTGTGTCAGTTATGTGTTGAATATGACACTTACACATTGATTGTATTATGCATATTATGTAGGAAAAGGACTATTTATGAGGGCGACGACCAAACTATTAACAAATATGATATGCTTCATCTTCTATGTGGTAGAAGATTAAAGGATGATGTTAGATTTCGTTTAACTTGCGGTTTTATTCAAGTTTTTTATATTTACATAATTTATTACATTTGCAATCGTTAGACCATTGAAGCACTAGTTGCAAGACTTCAAAAATAGTTCAAGCTGCCGGAAAATGGCGATCGAGAAAGAAAATTTGCTATTGTCACATTATATTTTAGTGTGAGTAATATCGATCATAATACTTTTACAACTTATATTGTATTTATATGTTATTCGACTTTCTTCCCCTTATTTTCTTGTTTCTAAAGATTTGGTTGCTCACTACTTCAAATTTGGATGAGAAAAATATCTATAAAAAGTATATAAAGAAGCATATAGATGACGGGAAGAATGTTTTGATAATTCTGATATGTCACGCTGATCATTGTCATGTCCTTGAGGTCAATTTGAGGCCAAAAATGCAGACGTTACAGCTCCGCTGACCACGAGGCATGGGCTAGAGATGTGTTGACCATCCAACTATTTTTAGATAGGATGGTGAGTGCATACGTCTAGGCGTTGACATTCAGAGCATTCGAATATGAAGTAGTTCCTTGTCGAACGCAAAAAGGCTCGTAAGTTTCTATAAACATCTTATACTTACCAGTTTATTAATACCTGTGATACTTGCTTATGTCACATATGCTGGTTTCATGTGACATAGTGACATTCTGGATGATATATTCTGCTGTTATGTGATATTTTGGTATTCTATGTGACTTATACTGCTGTTATGTGATATTTTGGTATTCTGTGTGACATATACTTCTGTTATGTGACATTTTGGTATTCTGTGTGACATATGCTGCTGTTATGTGATATTTTGGTATTCTGTATGACATATGTTGTTGTTATGTGATATTTTTACATTCTATGTGATATATTCTCGTTACCAGTTACATATGCTACAGTTTATGTGTTATGTGATATTTTTACAGATATGATTGTGGCATACATGCATATTTTTTCATTAAGCCGATCCTAGAGGGAAGAGAGGCAATGAATATTAAAGCCTTGCAAAGGGAGTCTGAGATGTTATGGGCATGACTTGCTGCTCAAGTCATATGCGAAGGTCGTGAATGGAAGAAGTTGCGATTGAAGTTAGATATTGATGATCCAGAATATCATTTGTACTTTGGAGGTAATGATGTATCATTGATTGAGTAAAAGTATTAGATAAACACATATAACTTCTTTACTTGTTGGATGTTTACTAGCTGTTTGTAAATGATAAAATATGCATTTGTAATTTCTGGGTGATCTTTTTTTAGCATATTAAATAAAATCTGAAAATAAAGTTCATACAGGTGTCATAGTAATACCAACAAGTCACATGAACAGGTAATATATCATATTTAAGTAGTAAATATTACAAAAAAATATCAAAAGTAACATGTAACAGACAACAGTCACAAAAGAGTTTAAATTCTGTCAGAAAACGTTAATCTTGAATAGGTTCAGTGCACGTGGCTCGGTTATGTCCTTCAGCGTGACATCTTGAGCATCCAATTGGAGGTCTATTCTCAGATACGTTGCTGATACATCTATTCCTGTTCCTTCCATGTCTCTTTGTCGTCTTTGGGGGAAGTATCACTACTAAAAAATTAGGCATCCTAGACGGAAAATTCCGTCTAGGATGCCCAGAATTCCGTCTAGGATGCTTATTCTAGACGGAATTCCGTCTAGAATACCCGTCTAGTATGTTTCCGTCTAGGATACAGTATTCTAGACGGAAATTCCGTCTAGAATACATCCTAGACGGAATATTCTAGACGGAATTAAAAACCATCTAGAATACATCCTAGACGGATTATTTTAGACAGAATTTCCGTCTAGAATAATTCATCCTAGACGGAAAAAATTTCCGTCTAGAATGAGTATTCTAGACGGAATTTCCGTCTAGAATACTCATTCTAGACGGAAATTCATGTTTTTTTATTTTTTTTATTTTTTATTTTAAAAAAGGTATCCTAGACGGAATTTTAGTATCCTAGACGGAATTTCCGTCTAGGATACTTTGCTACAGTAGTTTTTTTTTTTGCAGAATCTACTTGGGATACTTGGGATGCATGTACATAATATTGACCAAAAAGAAATTATATTCATATCCAACACAATATAATTATATTCCAATATCAAATCCCATTATATTCAAATAATACATTCACCAAAATACTAGAAAAAAATTGTTTACAAACTTTTACATCAATTATTTACACGAATTCACATATGATTTTCCCTTCGCAATCAACTCATCATCATCACCACTCCTATGAAGAAAATATGAAATCTATCAACCTTGGTTCAAATCTTGTTTCACTGTTTCAGATATACATAAAAGAATGAATAGTGTTAAAAACCTACTTGCAAAATAAAAGAATATAAATAAAAGAAGAGCTCACCATAACTCCAAGATAAAAATGAGGTCAAGTGAAGGATGCAAGATATGAATCTCAAGGTAAGATAATGGCAACGGGTGGAAAACGAACAAATTTTCAAATACCCCACCATCACTTCTTAATGATGGATTAAGGTGCATGAAAATTGCTTAAACCCCAAAGTTACAAGTCTACAAAAGGATTATATAGGACAATAATTGCTATTACAAACTCAGAAAATGTATGGCTGCTGGATGCTAACCTTACATGATAATATTACCTTACATGATAATATGCGGGGATCCTTCTCTCAAAGTTTTACCTCTTGATTTGAGTCCAGGATCATATATTCATATAAACAAACAAAATTGAAGAATAATACAACCTATGCACAAACACAAAACAGACATAGTTAGACTCAATCATCAAATTTTCTTCTTTCATACCAACCAGTACTGAAGAATAATACAAAACCACTTACATTTCTTTGTTAATATGATGTTTGGAAAACTGAAAGTTGATCTGGAATAGTAAAAGAACTTTTTTTTACAAGGGAACAAAATATGGTGTTTGGTTGGGGGAAAAAATATTAAGACTGGAAAAATAAGGAATGGGGCAATGTTGTGATATCTATTTACTTAGCATCAAACTACACTTTCAGTGATATAATAATAAACTAAATTTTTAATACCCAGGGTTAAATCAAGAAGAAGCATAAAAACTTCTCCAGGCCCAAGAACCATCGACAATTAATTCAAGCAAGCAGCAGTGTCAATAATAATAACAATTCTTCGATTTTGCAGAGCAACAAAGACACCTAATTTTTAATTAAATTCAGACGAGAAAACAGAATGCAATCTTCAAAATGAAAATCAAGTGATCCCTTACAAACTCAACGAAGGCCTAATTGCAATTTGCCCCAACAAATGCCAGGGCAAGCTTAGATAAGTAACCGATTGAAGAAGTGTAAGATTGCCAATGCAGCTTTCTTCCAATTACTGAGTTCCCATAATACAGTGCGCCAACAATAAACAAGGAAATATAAAGCTGCAAATCACCATATAGAAAAACAAGAAGAAAAAAGAACTTGGTTAGAACAGTTTGTGAAATATTCTCGGTGTATTTTAATTTTTTCTTTAAAGAATTTAAGAAGTTCACCATGTTACTGATAAAATACAGAAAGACTACTAAATAAAAAATTAGAATAATATAATTCATCTCGTTGATTTTATGTATACGTGTGTTAGGTAACACAACTGACGACAATCTAGGATGGAGTAAGAAGAAAGAATCCAAATGCTTCAAGAGACTCCAGTTGACAATCTTATGTATACGTGTGTTAGGTAACACAATTAACAATCTTATGTAGCTCCTTTGATAGTAATACTTCAAGAGACTCCAGTTGAGATAAGCTCATATTGACGGTATTCAATATGTGGATACTATCAGTTTCATTCAGATAAACTCACACAAGCATTTTAACAAACAGTCGGCATGCATTTCTCAATTTAAACACAAACTTACAGCCACAGCAAGACCAGGATATGGCTGGACACCTATCCGACCCCCGGAGATGGCCGCCAGAGCCCACGTGGCGGCAATCGCTTTGAGAGGGAAGTTGGCCACGCTCAACTTCGAAGACTCCGCGTGGCTGTTACCGTGTGCGGCATCGAGCAGCGCGGAGGAGATACGGCGTGTTGCGTCGGAGGCGGCGGAGAGGTTCAGGCCAGCGGTGTCTTCGCCGAGGCATTCGATGCCTTCTCCGTCGACATTGTCGCCGCGGCCGCCGCCAGCGGCGTTCGTGGACGAGGAGGCGCTGTTTAATATGCCGGGGTTGCTGAAGGAGATGGCGGAGGGGTTGATGCTGACGCCGCCGGAGATGGGGGAGAGGGAGAGGGAGGAGTAGGATGGCATTCGTTTTAGGGAGGAGAAGGAGATGGCGGAGGGGTTCCTGAAATGAAAACAAATTTGGGGATTAATTATTCGTTTTAGGGGGGAAAGGATGGCATTCGCGGTTTATTGGGTGAAATTTTTTTTAAAAAATTGGCATATGTATTCTAGACGGAAATTTCCGTCTAGGATACTATTCTAGACAGAAATTTCCGTCTAGAATACTTGGTTATTTTTTAAAAAAAATAAAAAATAAAGGAACCGTCTAGGATACTATTCTAGACGGAATTTTCCGTCTAGAATGTTTTATTCTAGACGGAATATTCTAGACGGAAAATTTCCGTCTAGTTTAATACATTCTAGACGGAAAAAATTCCGTCTAGAATATTCCGTCTAGAATACATGATTTTCTACTAGTGTATGCCAACTATTTCATCTGTAATATCTGGCTTATTCTAATTTGGAACAGAAAAGAGAATTGGTTCGTAACTTTTCTTGAAAGCTTCAGTCATCATGAACCAATCGCAAAATTGATACACATCTCTATGTATAAAGCTAATAGCAGCACACACATGTTTACATGATATTCATAATATATCCCATGCATGACACGTGCATGTCGTGCATGTTTTGTGTTCCAAATCAACTTGTACTGATTTTTGTGATGATACCTCAAAGATTTCAGCTGTAGAATGCGATACTTCAAGAGTGCTTCCCTGCATGCTATTTTGTTGAAGAATTTTTTTTTGCTTCAAGACATGGATAGCTATTCTATTTTGTTGCCATCTCACGGTGAGTATTCATCCTTTTCATAATTTGCACACGAATGTGATCCATCATATCGCAAATAGGAAGTGTTCTTGCCACACGAATCCAATTGTTGAAAGATTCAGCAACATTGGAAGTGATATGACCATATCCGTGTATCAAATAAAAATTCACAAATTACATCCATGTGTCACATATAAACAACAAATATCATAAACAACAATAAAAATATCACATACAACAAATAAAAGTCATATTTAATAGAGTAATTCCACATAAGATGAGTAAATGTCACACATCTAACAGAGTGACGTACCTTATACTAGGAAACACAGAACTCACCCAATTATTTAGATCATATCTGAGACCTACTTGGTAAGCTCTTTGATCCATCATCCTAATCTCATGTAAAACAGGTTTAAATTCTCTTTCTGTATACTTGTATGCAGCAAACTCTAATAATTTTGAAATCTGCATGAGCAGCACTTGAGGAAACAACTCATCTCTCGAAGCTTCAATTTGTAATTCTCAACAAGATGAAGTACACATCTAGAATGGTACACATCTAAAAATATATATTTTAAAGATTGTTTTATTTCTTTGTCGGCATCTGACAAAATGACTAGAGGATGTGGTGGACTATAAGATTCTGTTCGATTGTACAAAATATACCACAATCCTTAAATAAACCAACTCTAATTCGTTTCATTTTCTTGGTCACAAACGCAAAATGCGAGTGGAAATATGCCTTGATTACCATCATAAGCAGTCGCACCTAATAAGATCCCTTTTATATCGGTCTTTTAGAAAAATCCCAACTAGAAAGAGCAATGGTGTTTGGTGGAAATTTGCAGTAAAAAGACAATGAAAGAAAATTTGATTTGTATTCCCTCAAAATCGATTACAATTTGGATTCCGATTACAAAAGAGAGGAGAATGAATTTGATTCTCCCCTTTGTTTAATTCTGGGTTCTTCACGGTGGCGATGGAGTGCTTCCTTCGATTGATCGCGTCGAACTTGCTCTCCGTTGACGATCCGACCGTCTTAATTCACTGGAACGATGTCTTCTCCTCACGATTTGACGCTGTGGAGAACTTGCGTGGCAAGTCTTAAAACTCTGACCGAGTTTAGAAGAACTTGCAAAGCAAGTTTTAAAACTCTGGACGAGTTGATAACTCAGATCGAGTTTGAAACTCTATGAAAGAGTTGATTTAAACCGAAAGTTCGGTTAATAAGCCAAGGCCGAATAGGCTCCTGTTGCCGATCTCCAAAATCTTAGCCGAAGGATGAAGGCTCTTCTTTGTTGCCAAGCTTCAGATCCCAAAAGCCAATCTCTTGACCGAATCTCCCTTGTTGATGAGAAAATCCGATCCCCAACTCTGAATGAGTTTCTGATATTTATAGGGGGTTACGAGTGGTAACTACCCCCCTTAATCCGCTCCTGAGTGGGGCGGAAATCCCTCAAATCGTGGGGGAAAACAGTTCCTGGAACTGTTCAGTTCGTGGTTTGAACGAGTCAAACGCTGAGAGATAGCGTTCAGGGTCCGAACTCTGCGTTTTAGGCTGAAAACGCAGAGTTAAGCCTATTTTGGTGGTCAAACGCACGGGCCGCGCAGCGTGATGAACTCTGAGACGCAGAGTTATTGGCTGAACGCACAGATGAACTCTGAGACGCAGAGTTGGTGGCTGAACGCACAGATGAACTCTGAGACGCAGAGTTATTGGCTGAACGCACAGATGAACTCTGAGACGCAGAGTTATTGGCTGAACGCACAGATGAGCTCTGAGACGCAGAGTTATTGGCTGAACGCACAGATGAGCTCTGAGACGCAGAGTTATTGGCTGAACGCACAGATGAGCCTGTTTAAAGGCTGAAAACGCACAGTTGGGCCGTTGCTCTGCGTTTTGATGTTATGACGCTGGTTCTACCTGTGCGTTTTGATTCCGTAATGCAGAGGCGAACCTTAGGCGGGCTAGGCGAGCTTCAGGCTAAGTCTAATGTTCTGATGAAGTCCAGTCTTGCAGACGGACTTCAGAACAGAACTTGTTACGAAGAACAGGTCATAACTTCCAAACCGTAAGTCGGAATTAGACGAATTATATATGAAAATCGGCTATCTCGACGAGGCGGAGCCGACCAAACCAACCCCATAGGGTTCGGTTTGCGTTCTCAGTTTCTCCAAATTCCTTACGGTTTGAGAGATATCTGCATTTTAATATGAAGAGACCGTCGATTTGTAGTCTCCTTTGCTAGAACGCCGCAAAGATCGTCACCTTGTAACCTTCGTCTTGGCTCCTTGAAAATATGAGAGTCGTCAGATTGTAACTCCCAATATTGATTATGAAGGCTGTTGAATTAGAGCTTTCATCGGTTGTTGCGAAGGTCGTCAGATTATAACCTTCTACGTGAAAGTCTTCAAATTGTAGTCTTCTGGAAGTCGTCAGATTGTAACTTCCATCATCGGTGTTTGATGGGGGATAAGCTATCTATTGTGATTTTTAGACAGCCTACAAATGGCCTACATCCACTAAGAAACCCATGTATACATGCACCATAAGACACAAATAAACGCTTGAATCTCCTTTCTTCTTGTTCAATCATGAAGACACTGCCTATGTTTGTTTCCCTCACCTTCATTTGGTACTTTAAAATGATAGTTAATAGGACAAATAACTTGTTAAATGATGAATAAGTTCCAACGATCACATATAATACTTTAATGTCACATATGAGGTCTCAATGTCACATGAAATACTGAAATGTCACAAAACAGTTTGATCTATCACAAATAAGGTCGATATGTCACATATTAAATTTAAGTGTCACATATATCATTGAAATATCACATTAGATGCTTAAGTGTCACATAAAGTTCTGACATGTCATATTTACGGTTAACTATGATGCATACAAGTTCTAAAGGAGATATCAACAAAAATAATGGACTAACCAGGATAGTAAATCATATGAATGCCTTGCACAACCAAATATTTGGTCTTTTGCTGTCTCCTTAGCACGCCAAGCTTTAAAATAATTAACTTTTAAACCATATTGAGAGTGTAATTCATTTCTAATGTCAGTTGGGGTGATATATGGACGCCTCTTTATAATTGATTGTAGCATACTCGCAATCCACTTTATTGATGCTCTAGAGTGACCAGATGTGTTATTATGTTATCCACAAGTATATTGAAGAACAAATTTTTTTTATAGCAAAGATCGACACATGGCTCAATGGTGAAGCAAAAAACAACCACAAACATTTTGTTTATTTTCTGAACATGCAAGTAGCACAAATACGTTTTGGCTCATTGTTAGCATAGTTAAAAGCGAACTTATTAGCTATAGAGTAGTATATAATAGTCATTCTAACTTTTTTGCACTTTCAAATTGCTGCCCTTTTCTAGTAATTACCTCGTGCCACCATGCTGGGATCTGCGATGAGTCACTTGCTATGTCGTTCATCATCTACACATGCTCTCCTCGAGGATTGTCGTTTGGGATCCTCTCTGATTCCTCAATTGGGATCCTCTCATAAGGTTCCTCGATATGATCTGATGACTATGAGCTTACATTAGGAAGACTGCAAGTTGAATATAACATACATATCACAAATAAAGTCGATATGTCACAAGTAAAGTCTATATGTCACAAGTAAAATCGTCAGGTCACATAAGACGTATATATCACAGTTCCCATTATACCGTGTATCCAGAACCTGAAAATAATCTTTTGAATACTTACTTAAGCTCTGTTTATGTCCCTATGGCAAGCGTGGATCCTTCTCTCTTTTAGCAACAGTATGGTTATCGTATTTAACCCCATTGAACGACGATAATCTATCATGTTGAGAATATCCTCATCTTTGAAAGCTCAAACGAGACATTGGACAACTTCTCGAGAGTGTAATTTATCAATAAACTTTCGTGCGGTACTCTTAAATTCTCTGCAGCTTGCATCTTTAATTCATCTAAACTTGTTGCAGAATTGACTTTGATGAGGATTGCATTTGTGTTAAACGAAATCACATACATTAAAGATTCTTCCATTTTGGTTGTTGAAGAAGTTAAGAGGAAAAAGTTAAGAATATTTGGGTTGTTGAAGATTACTGAAAGTCTTATGAGTAAATCTAAAGAGGGAAGAAAATATTACATTGAGATGAGACATTATTTTGGAGGGAACTTAGTAGGTTTCCCTCCAATTTTTCATTTCCCTCCAAATATCATTTGCAGCCATTTAACCCCAATCAGAAGTCACTTCCCACTTCATGATGGAATGATGACAGCAACAATAGGACAAAATACTTTAGGCACTCCACAAATGTGTACAAAAAGGTAAAGTGGGCAATACATAAAAATATAGTATAAAATACATATACAATGTTGGGGTAGGGATGTTTTAGCATGAAAACATGTGTCAAATAGCTTACAAGGGATTGACTCTAGTTGGGGGTGAAGGTTGCATAACTTCTTACAAATGACTTGGTCCAAGCAATTTTCCAAAAAAAAAAAAAAAACAACTTGGCAATAACAAAACTAGAGGGGTAGTAAATTCAAAACAATCATACTACAAAGGGTCTAGGGGCAATTGACCCAAAAATATTTTAAAGAAGCAAAGTGGGCATCCACCTCCTTCCCTATATTAGCCGCCGCATGGCTCCCACCTCTCTCCCCCGACTACCCCCCC
>BQKN01066068.1:444614-489885 GCA_022839385.1 Asparagus kiusianus
TGCGGCGGCTAATTTTGGGTTGGAGGTGGATGCCCACTTTTCTACTTTAAATTTTTTTGGGTACCCTGCCCCCCTAGCCCTCAACTCAAATCCTCATATTGGAATCAATAAATTAAAAAATATCTTGATTTTTAGTAACATCGATCAACAATATCCATGGCCAACAACGAGCACCCGGCCTTCAAACTCTTCGGAAAAACAATAAAAGCCGACAGCGACAAACGTCCGCCATCATCATCGTCCTCCTCCTCATCGGAACCCGCGGTCGCGGCCGAAGAGCGCCCGGCAGCAGACGAGCAGCAGCACGCCGCCGCTGCGGCCGCGAGGGCGGCGTCGGGGCGACCGCTGCCATGCCCTCGGTGCAAAAGTAAGGAGACCAAGTTCTGTTACTTCAACAATTACAACGTCAACCAGCCTCGGCATTTCTGCAAGTCCTGCCATCGCTACTGGACAGCTGGCGGTACTCTCCGTAATGTTCCGGTCGGAGCCGGTAGAAGGAAGAACCACCGCGGGGCACCGCCGCCACCGGCTGCTGAGGATCAGGTGGAGGTTAGCACGTGGATTAAATCATGAAGGCCGGCAGGCCGGCCGGCTGCTTAAATTTTTTTTTCATTTTATTTTATTTTATTTTTTATTTCCTTTTGGTTTGAAGGACAGGAAAGGGTTTGACTTTGTGGTCTGTGATGTGATTGGTTGGGTTTGGATCAAGATGGAAATGTAATTTTTGGACGGAGTCTTTGGATGGGGAGAGGGGAGAGAATACTTGCGGTGTCTTTTCTCCTCGTTCTTATCTATTATGCCCCCATCGGTTTGGTCTCGTTTCTACCTTTCCTATAACTAGTGTGTGCCCCGTGCAAAGCACGGGTTTTTTTTATTTTGCTACAGTGTTCCCGCTCCTTTTTAATTCTCCTGTTTGAATTTTCTGGGGGTGCTACAGTAACTCGCCTGCTACAGTACCATTTTCGAGCTGCTACAGTAACCGATCTGCTACAGTATCGGTGTAATTTATTTTCTGCTACAGTAATAATGCTACAGTAAATATACTGTAGCATTTACTGTTTGATGAACAGTGACTCTTTGTTTCTCCCTTTTGTATAAAAGAATAGATTACTTGATTACCCTCCGACGATGATTTTATTAGTTCCGCATTTTGGCAGCTCATTTAAGAAAATACAAATTTATGTTAGCGTTACTCATATGTGATCTGTAGCTCCACATTGGACTAAAAATATATATATAATGAGTCTAAAATAAGAGTTAGAATCGTTACTTTTAATTGTAATATTTACTTACAGTCTTCTTTTCTTTTTTAAATTGTGTCGAATTGTTCGTTTATTGTTATTACCAGAAAGTAATTTGGTCTCTTTAATTTTGTTTTTCTCTATTTTCCAATCGAAACCGATAACTGACAGAGATATTTCATTGTGCATACACTCTTTGAATCTACGTACGTGTATACATCATGCCTTCAATGAATATCTTGATACTTGAGCTTTTTTTTCCTTCTTTATCCTATGATTGCTGTTTAAATATACTATTGGCTTTGGTGAAAGAATGGTATAAAGTATATATCAGCATCAATAAGCAGTCATGACACAATGTGGAAAGTATTTATTTTTTATTTTAGTTGTAATACTAATCAATAATTGGCTACTTACATGCTTACATTCTAAAGTACAAATAAGTATATGTCATTTAGCAGATTGTAAAAGTGACAAGTGGCCTCATGATCCATATTTCATGGGTTATGTAAATGTAAAGAGAAAATAAACATGTTAATGGTGTTTATTTATGAATCTATTATTGTTAGTGAATGAATGATTTTATAGCTTTTCCTCATTATCCCTTCTTTCTTTCTTATATTTTGTTTTGCCTAAATTACCGGATTAGTATATTTATTAAGGTCCCTTTATCAAATTGATATATATTTTTTAATTCCGACAATATTTAGGTATTAACTCTTAGAGTTTATGGTAATACCACATATTCTGTTACAGTATACGTCAACAAGAACGTCTCGAACAGAGACGCAATACACACCCAAATGATTTTGGAATCACAGAATAAAGACATCATAAATTCAATCACAGTACTCACAGATATAACGTGGTTCACTCTTCCGGAGCTACTCCACGGTGTAACGACGACGCCCAGTTCTTTTATATTCTAAAAGAATTAGATCAAAAAGAATACCCTCTCTTGATCAAGATACACTACAAGAATTCTCACAAACCATCTCCTTGATATTAGGAAAAACTCTGTATTTTTATTTCTCTCACTCTTTTATAAGAGGAGTTGTTTCGGGGATGCATTTTTCTTTAAGAATTTTGGGCCTATTTATAGTATTTAAGAAAATACTATGCACTAATTTTATATTATTTTTCCTGTGGTGGGGCCCACAACTTTTAATTTTCTCAAATTTTTCGGCCACCGAATTTTACATTGTCAAAAATAGTGCTTGCTAGCTGACAATCTCCCACTTGAAGATTTGATTGAGTATCAATCATATCTTCACACCATTCTTGGTTAAATCATCCAGATGTCTTGTATCTTTGACGTCTTGCACGACCCTCAATATTCTCAACGGAGGCCATATGAGACTGCACACAGCCTCACCTCCTCGAGGGGAATTGGCTTGATCAGCATATCAGCTGGATTGTACCCTGTATCAATCTTCACAAGCTTGAACTCGTTCCTGCTTTGCGATCTCCGTATGACATGGTGCTTCACGTCAACATGCTTGATCCGAGCATGGAATGTGTCGTTCGCTGACAAGTGAATGACACTCTGATTGTCGCAGTGGATGAAGTATTTCTCAAAGCTTACCCCAAGTTTGAGAAGAAAAGTTTTTAACCATAGAAACTCCTCTGCTGCAGATACGTACTCCGCTTCGGTTGTCGACAAAACCATAATATCCTGTAACTTGGATCTCCAACTTATCGCTCCACCACCCAAGATGAAGATGTAGCCGCTCATGCTCCTTCTTGAGTCTATATACCCGGCGTAGTCTGTATCACAAAAGCCCTCTAGTTATAAATCTGTCCTGCCAAACTCAAGACAACGGTCAGATGAGCACCTCAAGTAGCGTAGAAGCCACTTGACCGCACCCTAATGTTGCTTCCCTGGATTGCTCATGAAGCGGCTCACAACTCCCACTACTTGTACAATATCTGGCATCGTGCACACCATCGTATACATCAAACTCCCGACGACAAATGTGTATGGTACGTTGGCCATGAACTCATTCTCTTCAGCAGTCTCAAGTGCTTGGGCCTTCAATAGCATGAAATGGCTCGCAAACGGCGAGCCCACCGATTTAGCTTTCTCCATGCCAAACTTTTTAAGAATCTTCTCAATATAAGCCTTCTGAGACAACCTCAACCTCTATGCCGATCTGTCTCTGATGATCATCATATCAAGAATCTAGTTTGGTGGACCCAGATCCTTCATCTTGAAGCACTCAGAGATACGCCCCTTAACTTCCTCAATGCGAGCTAAGTCGGGCCCTGCAATCAATATGTCATCAACATAAATTAAGAGTATCACATAGGATTCTACATATCTCTTGATGAAGCAGGAGTGATCATCGCATTTGAGAAAACCGTTCTCCTCCATAAAGTTCTCGAACTTTGTGTATCACTATCGCGGAGCTTGCTTCAGGCCATACAAGCTCTTGCGCAGGCGACACACGAGGCCCTCCCTACCTTGTTCCTCGAAGCTCGCTGGTTGATGCATATAGATATCTTCCTCCAAATCTCCATAAAAAAATACCGTCTTCACATCCATCTTCTCTAGATGGAGATCTCGAACTACCACAATGCTCAGCATAGTCCAAATCGTGATCAACTTGATGACGGGAGCGAAAAAGTCAGAATAGTCAATCCCTGCTTTCTACTCATAGCCCTTCACTACAAACCTCACCTTCTAGAGTCTTCGTCCATCGGCTTCATCCTTGACCCAATAAATCCACCGATTGTGAAGAGCCTTTTGCCCTTTTGGAAGCTTTACGAGCTCCCAAGTCTCATTCTTTATTAAGGATTTCATTTCTTCCTCCATGACAGACTCCCACTCGCCCCGATCTTTGCCGGTCTGTTGTACCTTCTCATAGCTCTCTGTCTCACCACTATCAGACAGGTGAAGATAATTCATTAAGGTACCTCTCTAGCATCCTTGGATTTCTTGGAGCTTTGCGAACTGCGATCGACAGTTCTGCTGGATTCTGCTGTTGTGCATCCGACACATTCTCTTGGTCTCCATCTTCAATGCTGACTGGTATCTTACCGCTGTCCTCATTGTTAGCAATATCTGGGAAAAGAGGAGGAGATAGCTGACTTTCACTCACCTCTTTAGTCTTGTACATCACATTCTTATGGAACATGACATCACGACTACGCACCACCTTGCGCGGATCATGATCCTAGAAATGGTACCCATACTCATCTCCTCTATAGCCGATGAAAGAGAGCTTATTTGACTTTGGATCAAGCTTTGACCGGTATGCAGGATTGATCATGACATAGGCATCACAACTAAATACTCATAAGTGCTCTAGCTTTAGCTTCTTTTCCGATCGAAGCTTCTTCAAGTATCCCATAACTGAGAGCTGCGGATGGCCCGTGGTTGATCAAGTGTGCAGCAATATTCACAGCATTGGTCCAAAAACTCCTAGGCAATCCGGAGTGGATCCTCATAATTCTGGCGCGCTCCAAGATACTGCGATTCATATGCTCTGCCACTCTGTTGTGCTGTGGTGTGCCTGAAACGGTCTTCAGTCTCCTAATCCCATAGGACGAGCAAAAGTTCTTGAACTTCTGGCTACAATACTCGCCTCCATTATCAGACTTCAGACACTTCAGCTTATTGCCTGTTTCGTTCTTCACACAGACAAGCCACTTCTTGAAGATGATAAAAATATCTGACTTGTGCTTCAAGAAGAACACCCACAATTTTCTAGTAGCATTATTAATAAAAGTGATAAAGTAAAGAGAGTTGCCAACAAATGTGACTTGCGTAGGTCCCCACACGTCGGTGTGCACCAACTCTAATTTTTGTATTTTTGGAGTCAGTCCGGTCTTGTTGAAGTTCACCTTCTTCTGTTTTCCAACAATGCAGTCTTCATAGAAAGTCAGACCGATCTTGCTCAGACCCAAAAGCCTTTCTCTCGCGGCCATAATCTGCATCCCCTTCTCACTCATGTGGCAAAGTTGCCTATGCTAAGTTATACAGTCGGCGGATGATGATGACGCTTGTCCTGCAACAAGCTAGCGGTCGATTTTCCCATTGGCGATGTAGAGAGACCACTCGCGTTTGTTATGTGCTACCACTAGGGCACCCTTGGACACCTTCCAGCTTCCTTGCTCAAATAATACTCTATAACCAGAGTCAGTTAGTTGCCCGACTTATATAAGATTCCTCCTGAGATTTGGTACATGCTGAACATCGTTCAGATTCAAGGTGGTCCCACCATCCATCTTGAGGGTATAATTTTTCTTCTATGAAACCTTGCAAGGTTGATCTTCACAAGATAGACTGTCCCCAAGTCATTCTTCACGAACAGTGAAAGCAGCTTTTGTTGTGAGGTTTCATGGAAAGATGCGCCAGAGTCAATGACCCACGCATTGCTCTTGTCTTCAAGAGATATGGGAAGCGTATCCCAATCCGTCTCGTGCATGAGATTAGCTGCACGTCAGCCTGATCATCCCCTGTTGATTCTGGAACAGAAGTTCTGCAATCCTATGCAAAGTGACCATTCTTTCCACATTTGAAGCACTCCTTCACCGTAACTATTTGGGTTCGGCCCTTTAGACTTTCCTCTGGACTTTGACCGGCCTCGTCGTCCCCTCTCCTTCTTTTGCACACGCTCTTGTTCCTCGACATGCAGAGCACTCCCACTGCTAGAGGACTCAGCTCCTGAGACTTTGCGATGAGATTCTTCATTCAAAATCTCCCCAATCATCGTGTCGAGCTTCATCTTGTCATTGCTATTGGCGTTGCTCATTGCCGTCACCAAATTCTACCAAAAATCTAGTAGACAAGAAAGTAGCAGAAGATCTTGGATCTCATTGTCAAACTTGAGATCCACTACAGCAAACCGTTGCACCACAGCCTGAAATTCGTTCAAGAAGTCCGCCATGCAAGCTCTGTGCTACATCTTTAGATTGAATAGCTTTTTTATCAGGTACATCTTATTTGAAGCAGACGGCTTCTCATACAGCGCTTCCAAGGCCTCCATCAACTCCTTGGTGGTGGTCGCATGTGAGACGTTGTGAGTCATATGCTGGTGAAGGTTGAGCCTAATGATGGCAAGTGTTTTATGATCAAGCACCTTCCACTTATCGTTGTTCATCTTTTCAGGTTTCCCCTCTACTCCTTGGAGGGGTATGAAGAGATCCTCCTGGTTCAAATAATTTTCTATCTGCATCCTCCAATACCTAAAATTTTGGCTACCGGATTTCTCAATCCGAAGCGTATTGTCTTCAACTGTAGATCACATGGCGAAAGATTCCGTCTTTTCTCGAACCGTATTTGTGAATAGTAACAGTACTTATGAATAGTATAGTATTCATGAACAATGCCTAGTGCTTTTAAACAGTAAATGATAATCTAACTTATTTTCTGATGTGGAGGATCCACTTTTAGTGGCAGCCACAAAGCATACGATAAGTAGATATACGTACTCTAAGTCAGGCTTTGATACCAGTTGTTAGAGTATACGTCAACAAGAACGCCTCGAACAGAGACGCAATATACACCAAAATGATTTTGGAATCACATAATAAAGACACAAATTCAATCACAATACCCATAGGTATAACATGGTTCACTCTTTCAGAGCTACTCCACGGTGCAACGATGACGCCCAGTTCTTTTATATTGTAAAAGGATTAGATCAAAGAGAACACCCTCTCTTGATCAAGATACACTACAAAGATTCTCACAAACCCTCTCCTTGGTATTAGGAAAAACTCTCTAGTTTTTCTTTCTCTCACTCTTCTATAAGAGGAGTTATTTTTGGGATGAATTTTTCCTTATTAGTTTTTGGCCTATTTATAATGTTTGGGAAAAATACTATGTACAATTTTATATTATTTTTTATGTGGTGGGGCCTGCAACCTTTAATTTTCTCAAACTTTTTGACCACCCAATTTTACATTGTCAAAAATGGTGGTTACTGGCTGACATATTCTACCACCAACGGTGAAAATTTGCGTGTGTGTGATAGTCATGTGATCCCTAATTTGAACCAGACTAAAGCTTATGTGACAATGAGTTGATAACATGATAGAAGTAATTGAGTTCATGTGATTGTCACATGCTTCTCTCCTTCCTTCTATTCAAAACTGAGACCGAGCTTCATATTAGGGACTATATCTAAAATCTTATCTTTTCGGTCTCATCTTTTAATAAGGATCATCTTCAAATTAGAAAAAAACTTCATTTTGTCCTCTTCAAACTAAAGCCAAAAGTCAAAGAGATTAAGATTGCATGTAAGGATTCAATATGGTTTCAATAGTTTCATTTTGACATAAATCCTAACTTTTAAATTTCATACAAAAATATCCCCAAAATCCAGGTTTTCATTTAATTAAATCCTAGTAAACCCCGCTATTGCAAGTATGGAGTCTTCTCTCTCTCCCCACCGCCCTCCACACCCCCTCTCCCTCCCCCTCCCTCCTCTCCTCTCTCTCTCTCTCCCTCTCTCTCTCTCTAAAGTGTTTGTGAAATCAAGAGATTTGTCAATTTTAGGGTTTGTTAAACACCTGTCTTTGACACGTCATTTAATCCATGCAATGTTAACATCTTAATCGATCTCAAAACTTGGCCATCTGGAGCATATGATATTTCGTTAGAAATTTATTCACTAATATGTCTTATTATAATGATGATTAAGAATTAATACCTAAATATTATCGAAACTTAAAAGAATATACTGACCCGGTAAAGTACCACAATAAAAATACCAATTTGTTAATTTAGCCTGATCTTCTATCCGTAGTCTTAAGGCGGTGACTGGCAAGGCTACTAAAAACTCTTGCCAATTAATGTCATCTAGTGAGTGGAAGTTAGAATACATTGTCTAATCTATTTGAACTTCAAAATTTTCTTGGTTATAAGTGATTGAAGATTTTTTACCCTTTTTTTTCTTTTCTTGTCATGCTTGAAAGAATGTGTATGGGTTGTTGTGGCATATATGGATCTTCTCTCACCATCTCATCTTATCATTTCCCTCTCTACATATATATACTCTCTTTGAAAGAACGAGTTTGGAAACTTTTTCCTTGGTCAACATTACTCTTTTCTATTTTGAATATTTTATTTAAATCTTAATCTATCATAATCATAATTATATCCTATCTTAATCCTACATGAATTACCTATAGCTCAACAATTTTAAAAAAAATAAGATTAATAAAGTACATAAACTATTACAACAATAATAAAAACCCAAAAAGTTTTAAAAATTGCACAAAGTACTCTTAAAAGTTTAAAATTATACAAAACTTCCTCACGTATCAAAACTTAAAACAAGAAACATGAAATCTAAAAATTAATAGCATCCCTCAAAGAATTTAAAATTAATAATTAACACCCTTAACGTTTTAAAAATTGTAGAAATTCCCCCAAAAGTTTAAATTATAAAAAAACACACTAAAATTATGAAAATTTAAAATTTACAAATAAAATAAATGAATTCAAAGGATCACCATCAGGCTTGAACACGGGTCCCCCTTTCCCCACCATGAAAAGCTCTTTATCTCATCAATTAAGCCTTAGGGATGATAGAGAAAGCTAATATCATATGACCAATGAGTTTAAATGATAATAAAAAGATAAAGAAATAATGAGTAACTAACATACTATAATACATGAATTATTGTCCAAAAGCTAAAAAGTTTTAAAAATTGCACAAAATACCCTTAATAGTTTGAATTACACAAAACATTTTAATTTTTCAAAATATACAACAACCGACATGAAATTTGAAAATTAGTAGTAGCCCCCTAAAACTTTATAATTTTCAATAAGAACCTTAAAGTTTTAAAAATTATAAAAACACCCTTAAAAGTTTAAAATTACAAAAAACTACACTAAAATTTGAAAAACATATTGACTGATTAAAATTTAACATCACTATCTAAATTAATGTAACTGCATATAATTTTACTCATAAGTTGGGGTATCACAAATACAGAAGTAGTATTAATTAATAAAAGACTAAATCACTTAAAATTGATAAAAGACTATAATATAATAGCTTAGCATTAATTAATTATATTTTATAAATATTATTCTCTGATGTTAATAATATTCATAGGGCAAAAAAATACAAGAAGTTATATATGGAGAAACTATTGAAAAGTTTAGATATATCCGTCAAAAGGATCTAGCTATTTTTATTTTAAATGGAAAAGTAAAGGAAATAAATCCAAAATTTAGAAACGTACATGAATCACTTGAATTGTTATTAATAAAAGATATATCTATGAAAGAAGTGCCAACTGATTTTCCCGTAGAGAACATATTGTGAAAGTACCTTAGGGGGGTGCATAGGGTATTTGCTAATCTAATCTGATATTAATGCTAAATTAAAACTTATTAATGAAATTATCCTTAACAATATCATATGCACGATAAGATAAGCAAGAATAAGAAAATATGAAGCAATAGACGATATAAACAATGAGACAATAAAAATACACCAATGCCTCAGTTAAAAAAAAACACCAATGCCAAACTCAAACACAAGAATATATTCACGGAGTTTGGTCGACCGACAACCTATGTCTCTGCTCCTCACCCTTGAGGAGAATCTCTGCTATCTCAAATAAATCAACTACACAATCAGTTTTCCAAGTTCACTGAAAACTTTTATTATTCTCATAATTGCAATCACACAACACACTTCTCTAAGTGTTGGCCTAGCCAGTGTCACCTTCCTCAAGTGCTCGGAATTACAACCTCTCCCTAGGATTTACTACCAACGCCACTCCTCTTGGAATTGACCCCGTTTCTCACTAACCACTTCTCTAAGTGTCCATGTATATTACAACGTGATCTCAACAATGATTAAGCATAAATACAAAGTTTTTGTTCTCTAACAAGATGAAAACTCAATTAAGCTTACTTTCAATGAATCACTCACTACAACCCAATTATATAATGTATAAAATGCTAAAAGCTCAATAGATGGTGTGTGTGATCAAAGAGCAATAATAAAACTAAACTCAATTTAAAATCTAGCTTAATGAAATGATAATCAACAACAAATAAATAAAGCTAGAAATATAGTTTAGCAAAACTTTTCTAAAAATCAAAAGTGAGAGAGATTGAGATTGAAGCCCAAACACAAAAGAAATGATCTCCTCCTCTTGTGAAAAGCTCTTCACATAAACAAACTTGAAAATCGCACTTAAACACCCTTTTTAAACACTTGTAAACTTGATTAAACTCTTCTTAGATCAATGAAATGTTGAGACTAAAGGGGTATCTATAGGTTCACAAAACAAAGCCCAAAAACCAAGAAAAAAAGATAAAAAACCAAAAAATCAGCAAAGCTGGAAAACTAGCCATTATAGTATTTCCTGTCGACCGATAGACCATGGTCGGTCGACCGACTAGATGATCGTTGACAGACTTGAAAAACTCAAGCTCATTCGGTCGACTAATAAACTTGTGTCGGTCGACCGGTGGGTGTCTATCGGTCGACTGATACAAGTGTGTCGATCGGTCGACTGATACAAGTGTGTCGATCGACTAAAAAACCTTGAGAACTTAAATACTAAAAATGCTTTTCATGTCGGTCGACTGGTCTGACCTGTTCGGTCGATCGATGACTGATAAACTAATACATGCATTTATAGAAAAACCTGACTTTTAAAATAAAATTAAAAATAATAATTAATTTCCAAAAATAGTAAAATTTTGGGAAATGTTTATAAACATTAAAAAAATCATGTTTGAGAATAAATTTTTGAATTTTCATTTCCCGTTTGTGAAAGCTCATCATTTTGTAAAATTGGTCAAAAATACAAACGTGTTAAAACATGATTTTGATGAAATCATTTCAAACAAGTTCTGAAACACTTTTAAATGGATTAATAGACTTTATAAAAGATGTACAATAGTATATCTAAGTCTTTAATCCATAAACACGTTATTTTCACAAAAAGATGTATAATGGGATAAATATGAAACAAATGTGTATGTATATAAATATATCTATTAGTTTCACATTTAAATGGTTAAACTTAAAAGCGATAAAACAAAACGTGTATGTGTATATATTTGAGCTTTAAGCATAACACATAAAATAAACTCCTAAACTAAAAATATACCCAAGCTATTGATCTCTCGTTGAAGCTCAATCTTGGTAGTGGGAATGAAACTTGATGATGTGTTGACTTGAATGCATAGCTTTATTCCTATCTCCTCCATCCTCCAAGATATCGTCATTTGCGCTTAATTTCATCCAACCTCCAACTGAAGATCTTTGTGTAGAATACCTAACAAACAAATATAAACACTCAACAAACATTGTTAGGAATTGTTTGTTAATCATTTACACAAGAGAGCTCAAACCTCGCCTATTTAAGTTCGCCTGCGTGCTCAAAGCAAGCAAAGGTCGCCTGTTTGCTTGACTTGCCAGCACAATTCAAGCTCATCTTCATTCAAGAGGCCAAGCCAAGCTCGCCTATTTGTTTGGCTCGCCTACACGAGCCAAACCTCGCTTGTTTGTTTGGCTCGCCTACACGTGCCAAATTTCGCCAACCTCACCTGTTTGCTTGACTCGCCAGCATGAGTCAAGCTTGCCTGATTATCAAGCTCGCCAACACGTGCTCAACCTTAACTAAATGCCTTGCTCACCCCCACGATTCAAGCCCGCCTGCAGTGAGTTTGTCTGCACGAACTCAGCTTGTCAATGAACGCCAGCTCACATGCTTGAGGGGCCCGCCAGCCGACCCCGCCTGTTCGCCAAGCTCACTTGCAAGCTCGCCTGAACTTTCAAGCAGTTCTCAAGCTCGCCTACAAGCTCGCTTGAACTATCAAGCAACTCTTAAGCTCGCCTGCAAGACTGTCAGCCCTACCTGAATAGTGCAAATGACTGCTTACTTGTGGGAGTGGGCCCACCCACATCCCACGTCCTGGGTAATGAGGCATGACTCCCATCACCCCTATAGTGGTCACATCCCATAGCTATAGGGGGAGTATGCTACTCCTTACTCATATTAGTGGTCACATCGCACAAATCAAAGGATGACCCATGTCATCCCTTACCTATTTATAGGACCCCTTTGCTAACATGAAAGGGGTTCAGCTTACAATTTGGTTAAGAAGCTGGGCATTTTCAAGACTCTTCAACCAGAGGCTGTTCTGGCATCTTGAGGTGGGTTGGTTGGCTAGTCTGGTCTTGCTCCTGGCTGGTGTTGAGGCTCTTCAAGCAGAGGCTTCCATTGGCTTGCTTGGTTGAACATTCTTGGCTACAAACTTGGATTGTTGAAGGAGACTTAATATGAACTCTCAGATTTGAGACTCATTAGCTCTTTACAAACTCTTGCATTGTAGCCCTCTCTAATCTTTTGTCCTTGATATTCATCAAGCTTGGGTATAATCGAATTTAGTCACACAAGAGCTTCTACTGCGTATGAAGCTCAACCGTAATTTTGATCAGATCTTCTAAGGGAAGCAAACTCGACGTAAGCATTTAAGGGAGGTGTCCTATCGCTTCTGAAGAACCCATGTTAAACAAGAAGAGCATTCTTTATTGCTTTTGTCGTAATTTTGATTATTGATTTATAATAAGCAATTCTTATTAATATAAATCTCCATTGAGAACCAAATTTTACTCCCCTACGGAAGATGGCGACCACAATAGGAGAAACAATTTCTTCAACCGAAATGGTGGTGGCGTAATTTGAAGAAATTGCAGAAGAGACGACAGTCGAGTCCCTTGTGATTGAGTTCGACCAAGCTAAGTATAAGAATTACTTATGTTCATCCTCCTCTGGTGATAATACATCTCACAGACACCGCAGAATTGTGCATGTTGCCTAGCCCTAAGTAGCCAAGGCAACCACGCCCGAGAGCTCTACCCGAGCTATAGCAGGGGGTTCTATCTTCCCCAAACCAACTAAGGCCGAGCCAAAGGCTAAGATGACCAGCCAGGGGATTGCTCGTTGGGTTGCCAAGCAATCCACACTGCCCTCTATGCAAGAGGAGACAATTGTTCATATCGGCGCGGACCACACTTTCATCATCAACATAAACGCTCCTCTCTCTAAGAGAGCCCAACAGCGGCGATGACAGGCTCTCGCCTGCCAGGAAGCACAAGCCCTCATTTCCAATGATGGCTTGAATTACTATTCATGCATGAGAAGAGCCAAGCAAGAATGCAAAGTTCTCAGTTCTGGCAAACTGAGACTATCAATCAAGCCCACCTACTCAGGCGGACTTCGCTCTGTCGGCAAAGTTTCCAAAACTGGCAAACTTGACATTTCAGGCGAGCATCATCCCATGAGCAAAGTTCACCATTCGGGCGAGCTTAGCAACTCAGGCGAGCCCCCCAAATTAGGCGGGCTTTGCTTTTCAAGCCATGACCCCAGTTCAGGCAACTTCACCAGAGCAGGCGAGCTAAAGAAAATAGGCGAGCCCCATCAGGCCCGCTTGACACCCAAGCCTTGCCCGTAAACATGCCTTGGCTAAAAAGGAAAAGCAAAGACCAGTCAAACAGGCGGACCTCGCCTGAATGAACAAGCAACTAGAGATTGCTAGAAGGCTGAAGCTTGCCAAAATATGAGACCTTGCCTATCAAGGCAGACTCGCCTGAATTCAACACTTGAAGAATTTTCTAAGTGTTCCCACAATTCTTCTTTCGAACCTTCTTCGCATGATTGCGTGTTTGGTTCTTCTGACACCATGTGTTGTCACCATTAACCTACGAGGGAACTCAGGGATCATCTAACTCACAAGCGCACTATTAATGAGGCAAACCTTCAGTGCCACTGTGAGAGGCTCATCAAAGTAGTGCTTGCTGATTGCCAGTGTACCGAGGCATCAAAATCATCGGTGTTCGAAAGGCTTTCCCAGTAGCCTCTAGAGTTGAGATCTCTTCATCGGAGATGCAATCGCCGGAGGGGACATGCTACTGATGATTTGGATTTCTCAGCTGCTATGGTTAACATGGTAGGGAAAATAAAAGCCAAGTATTCAGATTCGTCAGATCCAGAATTTTTCCCGGGATTCAAATACCTCCCTGTTGAAAGTGATGGTGTCTATCTATATATCCATACTCAAACGGGGGCGGCCATCCCATTTGATTACACCCCCTATCGCCCATCTATGACAATGATAATGAGGCTTGCTCAGCAACGACAATGTCTCGGACTTTGAGCTCGGTGCAAGGCAAGCACGCAAAGGTGCACATGGTGGAAGTCCCCGATGAGGTTGCTAGGAGACTTGAAGAGCAATAAGCAACCATCAACTCCTTGAAGGGAATGATGGAACAACTTTTGAACAAGAAGAAGAAGAGGAATTCATAGAATTGGTGAAGATCTTTGATGAACAGAGAACGAGCCTACTCCTCCTAACATATCTGAAGAGGAAGACAATCACAGATTGCATTCGGACTATTCATCCAAGTCTTTAGGAAAAGCATCACATGCTGGCAGCACTTCTCGAGACAAGAGGCTTGATGAGTTCCAAAGTCAACTCAGCACCCTGAAGATTCAAAAGAGGATGAACGAGCTGGGGGTGGTCAGGCCATACCCAGTCGAATGGAATACAGTCCCCTACACGACAAAGTTCAAACCAATGAGCTTAGTCAAGTTTGATGGTAAGGGATCTCCCTCACAACATATCTACTACTTCCTATCTCAAACAGGATTTCTCACGGGGAGTGATCCTATCTTCACTCGATTGTTCATCAGTACCCTGAGAGAGGTAGCCTTTGAGTGGTTCCGCAAGCTGGAACCGAGCTCTATCAAAACATGAGCGATGTGAAAAAGATTTTCTTGGCCTGTTTCTTCGATGACGACACGAAAGTGTTGATGTCCACTCTGCTTGCTGAGAAGTAAAAGAAAACAGAGCCTGTTAATGACTTTGTAAAGAGATTCAGGAACCGATTGCTTCATTACCGAAACTAGGTCTCAGAAAGCACTTTGACCGAGATGTGTTGCAACAATCTCTCGATCGATAATCTGTCCAAGGTCGACGTGGTGGAAATCCGAACCTAGAAGGAACTGGTTTGCTAAGATAAGCAGGTTGAAAACATGATCACAAGGCTAGAAGTCGAAGAACCTCGATTTAAAAGAGGAGCTTCGGAACCAAGCGCCCCCAAGAACCCTCCTCGGTCGAGGGGCAACAGATCATGGCTGTCGATTCTACTCTAGCCCCCAAGTCAGCTCAGAGACAGAAGCTCAAGTCTTTCGAGCAGCACCCTCCAAGGTAATATGACTTCAAGAAAGACCAAGTTGTGGCTACCTTCGATACTCTCCTCAAGAGAAACATGATCAAGCTTCCAGAGATCACGAAGCCTGAAGACATGAGCAAAACAGATGATCCAAACTATTATATGTACCATATATTTTTGGGTCATCATACCTCCAAGTGCTATATCTTTAAGGATAAGCTGTAGGATCTTTACAATGTGGGAGTCCTAAAGAAGGAAAAGGTGCAGAAGAAGGCGACTACGAACATGATCACTTTGAAATTCGGGACAGATCTTCCTGAAGTCCATGCACCAGCAGGGGTTTTACCCATCCCCAGGGCAGAGCTGAAGATTTTTAATGCCTATCCTCACAATAAACGAGGGAAAGGCTTGGTGCCATAGACCTTGCCTTCAGGACAAGTGATGTGGATTCATCCCGATCTCCTCGACGATGAGCAGTGACTTCTAACAAGTATAAAGGCAAGCCTAAGCTTTGTAACGTCGTTTCGGCAATTCTAGATGATGATAAAGTAAAGATAGCAACCCTCACCAATTCCGATAGTAAGATAGACACATTGATTACTCGAGGAGGGAAGGACTTTGCCAAGAACTACCCTTCGACAGTGGAAAGTCTAGCAAGGCTACTAGTGGGGCCGTCACCAACAGTCCAACCGAATTCCGACAAGCCGAGTTCAAGTGGTCAACCCTTTCGGTTCGACCTACTCGCATAACTGAAGAATATCCTAGCCAGGTTCACCTTGTATGAGCTCCTACGACTATCCAAGTCTACCCGGGAAGCTCTACGGGAGGCACTAGCTAACTCAGAGGCTTTTGCCACGCATTTCTCACCTACTTCGGAAGAAGACGCGAAGAAAGGGTGTCCGCAATGCTGTTAGGTATCCAGACAACATATTCCTTACATTACCTTCACTCCCGAGGATATGCTCATCAAGAGTACATCCCACGATCGACCCTTGTACTTCACGGGATACGACGGCTCCTCTCGAGTGGACATGATCCAAGTAGATCCAGGGTTTGCACTGAGCATTGTCCCCTTGAAGCTCATCAAACACTTGGGGGGTACCTCAAAAGCAGTTGTTCATAACGACTACTACCATCTTTAGCTTTAACGCCACCAGAACTTGATTGCTGGGGAAGATCCGCCTCAAGTGCCGGCTGGGTAATATGAAGACGGAAGTGAGATACTATGTCATTGATGTAGAACCTTCCTACAACATGCTATTGGGTCAGTCATGGATTCATAGCAACCGGATACTCTCATCCATATTGTATTAGTGTTTGAAGTATGTGGACGCCCGTGATCAAGTAAAGACAGTGATTTCTGATAAACAGCCCTTCAAAGGGATTGAAAATTACTTCACCAATTCTTTGCTCTAACAGCACTCTGAACCGGGAAACGAGCCAATGGTCGAGGAACATGGCAATGGTAATGAGGCCGATAGTGAGTCTGAGTGCCATGAGTGTCTTGTCTTGAATAACATTGAACCCATTGTAATCAGCTATGGAGGCCTTGTTGTAACCAGCACTGACGAAGCAGACAGGTTTATCCAAAATGAAGATTCTAATTTTGCTTACTTGTTGTTTAGTTCAGAATCTGGTAATGACGAGTTTAGTAATTTGGTTGTAGAGTTATATAATAGCTCTTCTTTGCACTTGTCCATGTACTTGTTGTTTGTCACAGATAAGCAAACGATCGAGGCCTCGCAAGTCACCTTTGTCGTATCCGTCCGAGGTAATTATTAGAAAGATATTATCTTTGGAAGGATAGATCGGTCTATGCACATAATGTGGGACGAGTCAAATGATGACGAGCCCGCTCCTCAATTCTCGCACTATGATCAAATCACAAAACATATAATGGAGAGCATGAGTTATGACTTCATCCACAAAGAAGACTTGAATTACGGCAAAGGGTGAAAGACACTCGTCTGACCTGCTTATGTTCCCAAAGGAAAGTCCGACAATTACTTTGACAAAACTCGAAGAGGGTTGGATTACACCTACTCTTCATTAGAGTTATATTGCATTTACGGTGAAGACTCCAAAGATGATCCTTTTGGAGAATCATCATCAACATCCTCGATATGGGATTCAGATGTTAGTGTGGGAGATTTGTTCAGGGACCTCACAATCAACATGGCTACGGTTAAACCTGGCGAAATCAGAGAGGATGAGCAGACCCCACTTTATGATGAAGCATGGGATTGCCGCGTTAGTACCCAATGGAGTGGTTGGTTTGAACAACGTGAACCACCCACGAAGGACAAGATACTCCAAATAAATATAGGAGACGAGGCTAATCCTAAGCCCATATTTATCAGTGACAGCTTACCTCCCCAAGAGAAAGAAGACCTTATATCCCTTATCCGGGAATATATTGACATCTTCGCCTAGAATTATGAGGACATACCTGGCCTTGACCCCCAGATCGCCATGCATCGCCTCAACATCAACTGGACATCAAACCTGTCAAACAACAGCAAAGACAGTTTCGTCCACAAATCATGGAGCTGATCGAAGCCAAAGTGAAGAAGCTGATTGAGTCAAGCTTCATCAGAGAGGAACAACACCCCGATTGGGTGGCTAACATTATTCCAGTTCTAAAGAAGAACGGAAAGAACCGTATCTGCATCGACTTTAGGCACCTCAACGCTACATGTCCAAAGGATGAATTCCCTTTACCCATCATAGACGCCATCATCGACAATACTTATGGGTTTGAAAGAATGTCCTTCATGGATGGTTTTTTAGGGTATAATCAAATCAAGATGCACCCTGAAGACGAGAAGTACACTTTGTTCAGAATTCCGGTAGGGGTATACTATTACACAGTTATGCTCTTCGGACTTAAGAATGTCAGTGCAACCTATCAACGCACAATCAACGCAATTTTCTAGAATCATCTACGAAAGATAGTCGAATGCTACGTAGATGACTTGGTTGTGAAGAGTCGTAGCAAAGATGATCATCTTCAAGACCTGAGAATAATGTTCGGGCTTATGTGATCCCATCAACTCAAGATGAACCTTATGAAGTCATTTTTGGGGATGTCGAGTGGCAAATTCCTTCGTCACGATGAAGGGAATTCACATAGACCTTGACAAGGTACAAGCTACTCAAGGGCTTCAACCACCCAAAAATCTCAAGGAATTGAGAGGACTATAAGGACGTCTGGCTTACATCCAAAGGTTCATCTCGAATCTATCGGGTAAGTGCCAACCCTTTTCCAAGCTGATGAAAAAAAGGCATTTCCTTCGTATGGGATGAGCCTTGCCAACAAGCGTTCGATGAGATTAAGACTTATCTCTCGAATCCACCTGTCTTGGCGGCCCTAGTTTCATGGAAACCCTTCTTGATTTATGTGCGGCCAATGGAGCATTCTCTTGGCACCCTCTTAGCACAGAATGACGATGCCGGCTATGAGCAACGCATCTATTACTTGAGTAGAACCTTGTAGGGAGCCGAATGACGATACCCCATGGTCGAAAAGGAGTGTTTGGCCTTGGTGTTTGCAATTCAAAAGATGCGACACTATCTGGTTGGGCAAACCATACATGTCATCTCGTAGATAAATCCCATCCGAGTCTTCATGATATAGCCAAGGTCCTTAAATTAGTGCCTGACAAGATGGGCACTCCTGCTATCTTAATACGACATACACTTCATGCTACAAAAGTCCATCAAAGGACAAGCAATCTGCGATCTCATGGTCATTCATCCGCTCGAATCGAACACTAATCTATTCGAAGCTAGCCAGATGAAACCCATAAAGTTAATGCAACCTCATAGGAAGAAGTTTGGCAATTGTACTTCGACAGAGCATCTCGCGTAGGCACAAGCGGGTCTATCGTCATGAGGGGTGGGGGTGGTCCTCCGCAAAACCACGTGTTACCCCGAGCTTTCTCTTTAACTGAGACGTGTACCAATAATGTGGCTAAGTACAATGCGCTACTTATCATACTCAACTTCACCAAGGAGTTGGGGGCTAATCAGCTTGATACTTACGGTGACTCTCAGCTTATCGTCAGACAGATGATAGGGGAATACGAAGTCAGAAACGACGACTTAATCCTATGTCATGAAGCGGCTATCAAGCTATCCGAATCATTCGAAAGCTTCCGTATTGATCATGTGCTTCGTTCTAAGAACATGCACACAGATGCCCTAGCATTATTGGCAGCTAACCTAGCTCAACCGTTGGGAACAAGTCAACGCGTCACTGTCGCAAGCCGACAACTCTTCCAACCGAAGTATGTTCTGGAAGTGAATGTAACTCACCAGGCTACAGGTCAACTCGAGTCAAGAGATTGGTGTTTCCCAATCATCAACTATATCTTGTACGTCATACTACCCAAAGACATAAAGGAATGAGATTCTATTCACAGACACGCTCCGAGGTTCTAATATGATTCAACAATAAAGGCGTTGTATCGTAAGTCCTACGATGGCATGTTGCTTTAGTGTCTTTTAAAGACAGAAGCACAGGATGCCCTACGAGAAGCCCATGATGGTACCTACGACGTTCACTAACCCAGACCTAAGCTCTGGGATCATTTGCGAAGAATGAGCTATTATTAGCCTAAAATGATCCACGACACTGTCTCTTATGCCAAGTGTTGCCATACATGTCAAATCCACGCCAACTACATTCATAAACCACCTGAAGACCTACATCTAATAATGACTTCATGGCCATTTGAGACATATGGGATGGATTTTGTTTATACGATATCTCCACCATCAGCCAAAGGTCATCGCTTCATCCTTGCGATAACCGACTACTTCTTTAAGTGGGTCAAAGCCATTCCCTTAAGAGAAATCAAAACCAGTGATGTGATCAAGTTCATCAAACATCACATTGTCTATTGATATGATGTTCCAAGACGTATCATTCATGACAACGGATCATAATTTGTTAGTCATACATTCACTCGCTTCTGTGATAAATTCAGAATACAGAACCTAGCATTCACGGCCTACAATCCATCAGCAAATGGACTAGCTAAGGCTTTCAACAAGACGATCGTCAAGATCTTGACCAAGCTAACGTCCAACAACAAGCGCAATTAGAATAAAAAGCTTGATGAAAGCTTATGAGTGTATCGTACTACAGTTTGCACACCGACCGATACAATACCCTATTCACTGGTATACGATTGCGAAGACGTACTACCGCTAAAGATTCAGATTCTGACCTTATGCGTCGCACTCATAATAGGGATGACGACTAAACAGAGTCATTAACGATGTCTCGCAGAATTGGAGGTGTTAGATGAAAAGCGGTTCGAAGCTCAGTAACAAATTGAGTTCTATCAAGCCCGAATATCTAAGGCTTTCAACAAGAATGTCAAACACAAATCTTTTAAGGAGGGAGAGTTGGTCCTTGTTGTTCAGCGACCCATGATACTCAACTCTAAAAAGAAAGATAAATTCTAACCCAAATGGGAAGGACCATTCGTGGTAGAGACAGTCTATTCGAATGAAGCTTATTGCCTCATCAAACAGAATGGTGATAAGATCATGATACCTATTAACAGCAAATTCCTGAAGAAATACTACCCGTAGTCTTCCCTCAAACCCCCACAATGCTATCAAGTTAACTGTCACATCTGATAGCCTAACCCTTCAGATGGTGGCCCACTAGCTGAAGTGCCCTATCTACTCCTTTACCTACCCCTGCTAAGTCTCAATCAAGACTGGGGGTGGATTATTCGAATACCCATTATCAAGTTAACACTACAACTCTGACAAATCAACTTACCAATCCTCTTTAATAGGATGGTAAGTCCATAAAGTTACTCAAAATTGTAAAAAACTCTTGTCACGTTAATAATTACCTCTGACAAAATCAACTTATCGACTCTCTTCAATAGAGCGATATGTTCCCAAAATTTTGTTCAAATCACAAGTACCTAAATTTTGTCAAGTTAATATCACACCTCTGACAATCTCCCGTCGATCCTCCCTAATAGGGCGATAAGCCCACTCCCATTGTCATGTTAACATTACACCTCTGATAATTCACTTACCATTTCTCATCAATAGAATGGTAAGTCCTTAAAGTCACTCCAATCGTGACAATCCAATTAACTTACCAATCCTCCTCAATAGGATAGTAAGTCCTCAAAGTTTCTCCAATCACGACAATCCAATCCACTTACCAATCCTCATCAATAGGACGGTAAGTCCTCAAAGCCGCTCCGATCACGACAATCCTGTCATGTTACCATTAAACATTTGACAAAATTCCCCACAAATCCTCTCTATTAGGATGGTGGGTCTATAAAACTATTATGTTAATGATTACCTCTGATAGTCAACCTCGTCATTCTCGCCAATGACGTTGTCATACGAGTTGTCACACTCTTACGTCCCTGAACGATTTAATCTATTTCGTACATTCTAATATTTTTAGAATAATCGATGGGTAGTAGCCTAACATGCGATGTGCTACTATATCAATTAATTTTCACACTCATACATCCCTAAACGATTTGATTCCTCCCAACACTGTCATTCTTGCAAATGACGTTGCTCATCGATAATGACCTACCAAGTAATGTGCCTTATCGACTGCTATTCCTGATTAACAACCTACCAAGCGATGTTCCCTATCAATTGTTATTCCTGAGTAACGACCTACCTATTGATGAATCGTTATTCGGACCCTCGAGCGATCACTTATACAAGTGGTCACTCATTTTTAGGCTAAGTTGTTATATCTAACTGCATGGCCTAACTTAATTACAACTTAATTGTTGTAATTAACCCAACCCAATGTCTCGAACAACTAAGGGTAAAGAAGAAATTTTAGCGTTAAGTATAAAAGAAACTTCTTGACAACTCATCACACTGAGGGGAATAGTATGGCTAGCCTTATTTAAACGGTAATCGATAAAGATAAATCAAACCCATTGATAGCTGAGGGTTTGCTAAAAATCCTAAGTGTTGGTCAGTAAGAAGATATTCACACAAGTTATTGAGATGTGATAATGGGATAACAAAGGATAACTTCAGTCATAAAGAGAAATTTTGACAACACATTCAAACAAAGTTCAAATTTCTCAAACGCGGCTCAACATCTTGAATCGCTTGGGCATGCTTTCTATCAATCCTACTCAGAGCTTCTTGGCAGGTGTCTTCCTCAGAAATTAAGACTAGGTCACTGAGCTTAGTCCTCACTGCCTTCAAAGCTCGCTCTTTTTCCTCGAGATCACCAATAATCAACTGTTGTTGATTCTCGAGGTCCTCCAACTCTCCCAATACTTCTTGGCGAGATTGCTCTTTCTTAGTTAGAAGTGCCTGAGCCTTCGCTTATGTCTGAGCTAAGTCTAATAAGACAAAGTTAGCCTTCCGACGCTCTTCATCAAGCCTCCGCAGTGGCCTGCTCTAACTTTGCCCTCAACCGAGCCTCCTCATTCATAACCCCTTCCAGATAGCACTCTTTCTCCTTCAAAGCTGATTGAGCCTCTATAGAACCTAAGTTAACAAGATCAGAACTCTCGGATCGGAGGGCAAGCAGCTCTTGGATGTTCCTCTCCACCTCCCACAAGTGTGAGTGGTACATGGCAGGTGCAAAGGGACCAACCAACTTGATTAGACCCTCCATGTGTATTTTTAAGATGGGCTTGAATTCCTCAATGGGGCAGCCTTCATCCAGTGCTAACTTAATGCTATCATGGAGAGTGGATTGAAAGTTAGCAATGATCCGGTCCATGGATCTTTTGCGCATGCGAGCAGCAGGAGAGAAGGGAGTCTCATCGGTAGCCAGAGTAATCATCGTGGCCACTATAGCAGGAATGGTGGTGGACACCATCGAGATTGGGGATCACGCCACTATTACTGAGGTCTTGGTTGAGGAAGAGACCACATCCTTGGCAATCGGTTTGATGGTTATCGAAGTGGGAGACGAGGCCGTAACAATCATTTGAGGTGACGCCTCTTCTTTAGTCGGGGACTGCTCTCCCTGAGTGGGTGCCTCTTCCTAAATAGGTGCCTCCTCTCACTGAGTGGGTACCTCTTCTTGAATCGGCGCCTCCTCTCCTTAAGTGGGTGCCTCTTCTTGAATCGGCGCCTCCTCTCCTTGAGTGGGTGCATCTTCTTAAATCGGCACCTCCTCTCCTTGAGTGGGTGCCTCTTCTTGAATTAGTGCATCCTCTTCCTGAGTGTGTGCCTCTTCTTGAATCATCGCCTCCTCTCCCTGAATCGGCGCCTCTTCTAGAATCGACGCCTCCTCTTCCTGAAGGGGAGCCTCTTCTTGAATCAGTGCCTCCTCTTCTCAAATCAGCGCCTCTTCAGTAGGAACTGGATCCTTGATAGGGGAGCCCACCTGTCGAGTACCATGTAGACGTGGTGAGGTAGTGACCCCCACACTTACAGATACCAGCAGATTGGTCCATTGGTCGACGGCCTCGGGAGTCATCTTGTCTGCAAAGAGATCAACAAAAGAAGCGTTAGTCTATATACTGCAATGACGTCCATAAAATCAAAAGTTAATGACTCAAAATACCTGAGGTGGGAGTTGTAACCTCTAAGACCGGTTCACGGAGGAGGACTTGAGACACCCAAGTACCCGGCAGGAGGTTCAGCTTCAAGAGTATGAGGAAAAGCTGACCCATCCTCATCATGATCCCAGAAGGTATCATCCACGACGGCATCACTACTGCTAGGGTAATCAACATACTCTTTCTCCCCCTTGGTGTCTGATAGTAGCATCCATCACCCCTGCATAAAGTCGGAACAAACATGAGCAATCGGATAAAACTTTATAATTAAAGGAGGAATAAAAAGAATTTATACCTTCTAAAATGATCGGTTGAATATCTTTGGCCTCGACGGTCGAGGGAGTCGTGACGGTAGGTGGAGTCACTCCCGAGCTTGGTTCAGGATCAGGTATAGTGTGACCCTCTCCCGCTTCACTAGTTGTTGTCACTACATCATGGCAAGCCTTCTTAGCCACCTCTTCAGCAGAAGTCCTAACGTCTGCCTCCCGTTGACGTTTTGGAAAAATTGGGAGATCGGGAGCAAAAGCCAGCATCCGCAGACATTCGGCAATAGGACCCCTAAGTTGCTCCAGGAGTGCCCCCGCCTAAGCCTACTCCTCGGTTGTTTTAGCCTCTTTGCATGAGGAGAGCTGAGTGAGATCGTATGGGGCTTGAAATTCTGTGCCCGGAAATCTCCTAACCCCTCGTAGAGCTCCTCATAAGCTTCTGAGTCTTCTTGAGGAACCTCTTCAGATACCATGGCTCTGTGCTCTTCTTGCCTCGGCACGTGAGGAACTTTTCTTGAGTGACGCCTCTACGCCATCAGACAAGATTCATGGGGATAGAACCCCTCCGAAGTTGTACTTGCATTCCGATACCACTTACAATACGTAAGTGTATGGTGGAGCATATGGTCCCTGATCGGCAACTCTAAATGTGCTCCAGTGCATGTCGCATGGGTCCAGAACTAACCCTACGTGCCAACAATCAAACCCCCTTCAAAACTCAAACGGGCGTTAATATTCCCCACATATAGTTGGTCGTACCCGAACTGATGGGCAAAATGACTGGGGAGATAGGGCTCCATATAATAGGTTGAGCCCTGTTTTCGCTGAAAGTCGTTTTCATTGCGGATTCCATTTAAACTTCGATCGTTTACAGGAGGTTACAATAAAAAATAAACAAAAATTATAACTTTCGAGAAAATAACACAATAGTCGTTTATCAACTACTGCTTTTGTGGGACTTTGCCTGTGCCGGGAGTGCTTTGGCTCGTGGACCACCGAATCACAGATCGTGAAGAGGGGTTACTGATTCTTCCTTCGTTTATCGAAGTGAGAATTTAAAACGAAGATCTTATCAAAGTAAGATAGTCGTTCTTCTTAAGATCAAGTCAAAGCTCGAACTCAAGGAATTGCTTCAAGAACTTAAATCTCTGCTCTCTCTGCTCTGAATTGCTCTAACAAAATGCTCGATCTTCGTCAGAAGTGACCCTAGGGGGGTATTTATAGCCTCTGGGACACATAACTAAAAAAACACAACAAAACAGCAAGTTCAGGCCGCGAGACAGTGTTTACTGTCTCGGCAGGCGAGATAGTGTTTACTGTCTCGGCAACGCGAGACAGTAAATACTGTCTCGGAAAAAAGAATATTCCTGGTAGTTTTCGTTGTAACTGCCTTCCCACGTTTCAAACTCCGTTATTTTGGCAGTTATTCACGTGATTTTCGCCCATGATGTTTTCCATGTCCTTTGGCAGTTAATGGACACGTGTGTGGCAGTTATCAAGGTGGTTTTTGACCACTTCAACACTGTCTCGCTGGCGAGACAGTGAACACTGTCTCGCTGTGAGATAGTGAACACTATCTCGCTGGCGAGACAGCAAAGACTGTCTCGCTGGCGAGACAGTAAACACTGTCTCGCTGGCGAGACAGTTCATATCTGTCTTGATTTTTCTCCTAAGACAGTATGAGGTGATTTTTGGATGTTCTTCTCTACATTTGGATATCTATTAGCATTTTTGATGCCTACAGATACCCCCTCCAAAGTATTTCAGACTTATTCTTTTATAGAGGAGTCTGGGATACTTTGGATAAGATAGATTTTACTTACGATCCCTTTAATGCTTGGTCGAGTAGATCGTGTAGAAGGACTTACAAATGGCTTCAACTCTTGATCTCTTCTTCTTTTAGTCTATTCAGTTCTTTGTAGAATAGCTAATGTTCTCCCGGCATCGCGTTTATCGCTTGACCGTTGTCGAGATCTTGAATCGAAGCTGGTACTTGTTCTTGTAGGTTCATCTTTTATCACTGAATTGATACATCCATTGAGAACTCACCAGGTTATCCTTAAGAATATTCAGATTAATATTCTCCAGAAACTTCCTGTTGAGGGTAGGGAAACAATTTAGACTCGTGTACATATTGGAGTATTCATGCGTACCACATTTGGTTTTTTTTAATAAGAGGAAGTCCGCTGTCTCACGCTACGAAATAGTATTTACTGTCTCGCGGTGTGAGACAGTGTTTGCTGTCTCGTGGTGCGAGATAGATTTTTCTGTCTCGCATTACGAGACAGTATTTGCTGTCTCGCACTGCGAGACAGTGTTTGCTGTCTCGCTCAGCGAGACAGCGGGTATATAAGTCGGACTTAGGGTTTTTCTAGTGTTTTTCACGTTGATTTCTGTGATTTTTGGGCGATTTCCTGGGCGATTTTCGACCAGTTTTCTGTCTCCTCTTCTCCCTTTGGTTTTTGATTTGTGTGGGGCTCTATTCGAAGGAGATTTCACTCGGATCTTACAGGTTCGTTCACCCTCTTTTCTTTAAAACCTTGATTTTCTTCAACTTTGATCTTGCATGCACTGTTTCGGCTATATTTCATGATATTTTGTTCAATTTCACGTTCAAAACCCTAACTCTCCCTTTGGGTTTTAATGTAGCTTGTGTTTTCGTCATGTCGCCGCGTAGAGCTCGAGTTCCCTGAGGCCGTCCGACTGTTCAGAGCCCTGAGGGGGCTGCTCCCGTTGCCGCTTCACATGGGGGTATACTTCTCATCCTTTCATTAATTTACATACAGTATTTCGTCAATTTCATACGCACATTACTGTATTTGTATGCTGATCCTCGTTTGTATCCTTTGAGATACCTTCGAGAAGAGCCGGTATCCTCCTTTGAGGGGATCGACGCTTAAAAGTGTTTGTTTTGCTTGAACAAAACACACTTCAAAATACACAGGGGCGATTTCATATCATCCCACGTGTGTTGAAAGGTTTTGGTATGCCGTTATAATGCCCGTGCATAGTAACGCATATCTCCTTTATACATGTGATAGATGGAAAATCGTCACACCTGTTATGAGATAGCGACTATATCTTATAGAGTCAGATATACCGCTTTCTCTAAAATTTTAGGACCATCCTTACACAATTTATGTGTATCTCTTTTATCAGTCCATTTTCCTTCCACGATCTTCACCGTTGATGAAGTTACGGGTCAGAGCAGCGCCACTCATTCTTATTATGAGGGATTACCGTTAATCGAGTCCGCTCCCTAATTTAAGTCAGATTATAGCGAAGGGGCCCGAGAGTTGATTCAGCGGGGTAGTTGCCGTATTCTGCGACGATTAATCACGGACACCACTTTGATTTCAGAACGAGATGAAAATCAATGCATAAGGAAGCCAGACTTTTTATTTGGTGACTCCATAAAGGATCCGGAGATCGCATTCTGCAGGCCTGCACAATGGTTGCATGAGAGCGGCTCGTTATTTCTGTATTTGCCCTGGATTCCTCGGGAACATTCACTTTTACAGTTCAGAAACCTATCTGTTGGACGCGAAATGTTCTGGAGGTTAACCGAAAACCATGAACGCATCCACTGTGGTTTCATTGGGAAGGAGGCCACCCCAGGTTCTAGTGAGAGAGCTTCTGTACGAGGACTACATCCAGGCATCCTAGGCCAGGATAACATCCCTCAGAATGAGACGGTTGCACAAGCCAATACTGTGAAGAACAGGTTAGCAGCAGCGGGGAAGAAATTACCCCACGAGAACTTCAGATGTTATGGATGGGTCCATTATTTTGGAGACAAATGGTGGACCAGAATGACCCGATATGTATTAAACCGCTGGGGGCGAGAGTTGGCAGAATTAGGGTTGGAAGTCCCGATTCGTGCCACTATGTATGGTCTGCGGATTAGCGTAGGTCATTTCCTCTGTTTGTTTGAGACCTACAACCCTGACACTAATACATTCTTCATTAAGAATGGGGAGCTCGGGTTACCACTGCATGAAATGATGAAGGTGTCTGGTCTGCCCATAGGCGATGTTCCATATCAGGAATTCTTCCCAACCACCAGTCAGTTAAACAAGATGAAGGATCGGTCAACTGTGACCTATGACACTTTATGGGAATTGACCTGCCATTATCACATAGCCATGGCCGAGATGGAAATCAAAGCTAGGAAGAAATCTCCTCAGATCAGCTTAAAACGATTCGCTGATTATCTGTTCAAGAACCTGGACAATCGTTCGGAAGATGTACGCGAATTATCTCCTTTGAGTCCGGGTGAAATCAATCGGCTGTTAGAGAAAACAAACGCACAGACTTACACCTCTCACTCAGAAGACAGATTTCCGCATGGTACTAAATTCCGTTCTTATATGTGGCAAGCTGGTGTTCCAATTACTCCTACCACCCTGCTGGCTGGTTTCCTGGCTTTATGGCTAAAGAGGTGCGTAGTTCCCCATCAATCTTCTGATGTGATGCCAATGGAGGTGTTGTACCTAGCCGTCCAACTAGTTACAGGTCGCAAATTATCCTTGCTTCCCGCCATGATGGCCGCTACCCATAGTGGATTACGGCAACTAGTTTCCGTGTTCCTTCAAGAGAAGAAGAAACCCTCTGCCAGTATATCCGCTCTGAAGTTGGAACTACCATATACTTACCTGATGACCTGGTTGGTACTTCATCGGCCAGATTTGATGGAGGCTCCTGAAGCGGTGGATCCTAATCTTCCTCTGTTGCAGATCCTTGAGGGTTGTAAATGGGTCAAGCATCGATGGGCGGACATAACGAGACAGTTCAAAATTCATAAGTGTTGGGAGCTCTTCCCCTGCTTCCCTCGATTCTCCGGCACATACAACACGACTTTATTGGATGCTGAAGACCCAAGGCAGAATCGTACCATCTTGGATGTCGGGTGCTTCAGATGGTTGGTGAACATTCGACCCGGATATCTATTGTTCAGGGTAAAAGACGTTTGTCTCATTGAACCTTATCTTCCATGTCGATTTGCTCGCCAATTCGGCTATGATCAAATTTACGTCGGCAACCCGAATCGTCACCTTAGCTTTCGAGGAGGACTTATCGACGGAGCGAGAGCCTGGTTCTAGAGCATCGCCGGCTGCACAAGTGCTGAGTTCGATCTCCCTTTGGAAGCGCCGCCTCTACGGATGACCTTTTTATTTTGCAAGTGGTTGATCGCTGCCAACATCGTCACCCGGTACAGGAGAAGGTCAGAATCAGAAGAAGAGACAGCCCCGCGACGCTCAAGAAGAGCGACTCATGAAGCTATGACTTTGCCCCAAAAGAAAGAGGCCGCCGAATCTTCGAGGAAAGGAAAAGAACCGGCCCGCTCAACTGGTAGTGAAGAAGAATTTGACTCCGAGGAAACGGAGACTTCTGAGGAGGCGGGCGAGACCGACTCGAGTTCTGATAAAATAGCTGGTCTCCCTGATTAATTCTTTGAGAGGGGACTTGTGCGTCCGTCTGTCGCGCCTACTCAACCACCAGATGCTCCGAGAAGAAAGAGAGAAAGAGTCGTTATGACTCACCCCAATCGGATGACGGTGGAAGTCCTTAGTGGTGATGAAGAGGATGAGGAAGATACAGTACCTCTTACTCATCGGCAAAGATCTCGCCTTTCTGCGTAAGCTCAAACCCAGGTCTCTCCCAAAGCTGAATTATGTACCAAACATCGTCACGAAGGCCCTGGAATCCAGGATGAGGCACGTCCGCTGAAAAGATGAAAGAAAGCCGCCTCCAAGCCTCGTGTTCATCTTCCCGCTGTAGAGGAGACGTCTGATCATAGTGCTTCTTCCGCAGAACAAGGTAAAAATTCGTCTTTATTCTCACTTATTTGCTCTTATCGGGCTTATCTTATACTCAATCCTTGCAGGGAGTCAAGAAGAGGGAGAATTTCGGGCTGATGCTGCTTCTCCTGGCGGTCTGGAAACTAAGGAACCCAGTTTCATCCAACAGATGTAGGATGCTATGAGGGATGAAATAGCTGGTGTTCCACCGACTTCAGACATTGACCCATCGGCTCGAGATACAGGTACTGATCTTTCCCCGTTCGGAAGAGAATTCCAAGAAATGAATGAGTCGGGACGTGTACCTCCTCTAACGACTTGTGCGCTTTGTATTCTTTTAGTTAAACTAAAAGAAGTGGGTGCCAGTAGTGAGGCTCTTGAATCCGTCCCGATCAACGAATGTAAAGTTAATCTTCGTCTTGAACAACTTCGTTTAAATTCATATATTATTTATGATTAAACGCATCCTGTAGATGTCATAATGAACACACCACCTGAAGGAGAGACTACCCATACCCCTAAAGTCGATGATTTTACTGATTTCGACTTTAATATGGACATCTCAGAGGATGACCATCAGCAAATGTCCGATTTGTTGTCGGGGAGAGCCACTGGTGCAGCCATAGAATCATCAGTTGGAGCTGGTTTAACAGAAGCAGATCCTTCTGAGAGTAAGACTTCTGTTCCGCAAACTTCTTATCATATATTTTCTTACTTGATTAATCGTGTAAATGTTCGAATTATAGGACCAGTTACCAGAGCTGATACAGCTATAATCGCTGGAACTTACGATCAACCTGGGGATCGTGATCACTCATCATGGGCAGGAACCGAAGCTCATCTTCAATCATCTATTCCTGAATCTTAACCTGCTACTCCTATAGACCCCATGATGATAGAAGTCACTGTCACTCCTCAAATCAGTCCGGTCGCAACAAAAGCGAGACCAACTGAAGAAGTTGGTACGTCGGCTGATGTTGTGCCTGGAATTGGTGAGTTTTAACCCTCATTCGTTTCAAGTTTCTGATTGATATTCCATTATATTTATTGTGATTCTTTTGTCTGCAGAACCTTCTCCCGAGAAATCTCTCGACTTAGACTCAAAGTCCTCTGAGGTTAAAATTAAAGAATCTTCTGACATAGCTGGTGCATCAAAAGCTGCTATTCCTGAACCAGCTTTGACTGTTCAGGAGACCAGACTACCCCCATTAGATAAGCCGGGTCCAGCTGAAGGTTCTTCTATTAAATTTAGTATGCTTCAGATTGCTGTTATGTATGCACATATATATCTTGTACTGACTTATTTGTCCTCATTGCAGCTTCTTCTCCCTCATTATCAGACCGCATCCAAGAGTTATTGGCTGACGAAGATCCAGAAAAAGCCGTCATTTGCTCTGATCTCCATGGCTTCATCTCTTTTTTGAACTCTATGGTCGATCGCATTCTCTTAAAAGGCTCACATTTTGAGAATTTCAAGAAACCGCTTGATCGCTATATGTCAGGCATCTGAGATGAAGGATATAACGACTTAGCAGATTCGATCGGCGTTTATTTGGTCGAGCTGAAGCAACACGTTGAACTTCTGAAGGATCTCCGCACTAAAGGCGTACCCTTCTATATTGCTTCTCATATGGACTCCAAGTTGCAAGCGTGGCGTGATTCTCAAAAATCTGCTAACTCTGAACTCCAAAAGTTAAGAGCCCGCAGTCATCAACTTAGGGTGCATGTCGCCAAGAGAACACAGGCTAAGGTCGATCTACGCCGGGATTTAGAGTCTAACCAAGCTGAAATAGACCGCCTAGAAGAACAACTTGCAAAAGCCAAGGATGCTCGTGAAATTTTGGAGTCTGAGTTGACGAAGACAACTCAAATTGAAGAAAACCTGTTTCAGCAATTGAATATTCAAGATAAGAGACTTGCTGAGAAGGAACAAGAGGTCGCCGAACTTCAGAGTGTTGACGAAGCAGCTTTCAAAGTTAAACTGACCGCTGAACTTAAACAGGCTTATGCGATAGAGCTTTCAAAACTGGAAGATCAGATTCGTCAATATAAACTTTTGTAATTGGAGAACATGTATTTTTTTATCTTTGCTTGAATGCTTTCGGTCAATATAACGAACCCTTTTACTCATTGAGATTTTATTATGATTACCCATTCTTGTTTAGAGTAACTAACCATAATACTTATAGGATTTTTGGCAAATCCTCAGCTATCAATGGATTTGATATGCCTTTACCGATTACCGTTTGAATCGGGCTAGTACGTGAATTATCTAAGTCCATTTCACGTATCACGTTGGGCTAAAAGACTTAGACTCTTTTAGACTTTGAACTACAATGTCGAATATGTAGGCTACATATGTTAGATGTAGACTTATCTCTAATAAGGGATAGAGATAACATCCCCCATGCGTGAATGACATGGATTTTAAAATGTGAGTAGGTAGCATTTTCTATGTATGAAAACGAACCCAAGTTTGTGAAGAAGGAATTGGATATTCTAGCTTTCAATCTCTTGTTTGTTGGTAGAGATAAACCCGGAATCGGAGAGGAATAATTTCATATTCCGTCTCCTAGTCTCTTGTTTGTTGGTAGAGATAAACCCAGAATCGGAGAGGAAGAATTTTATATTCTATCTCCTGGTCTCTTGTTTGTTGGTAGAGATAAACCCAGAATCGGAGAGGAAGAATTTTATATTCTATCTCCTGATCTCTTGTTTGTTGGTAGAGATAAACCCGGAATCGGAGAGGAAGAATTTTATATTCTACCTCCTGGGGCAAAGGAAACTCGAAGTAGGATCTCCACTTAGAGAATCCGGATTGGTTTGAATAACCCTAACTGTCATAAGGTTTGATTATCCAATTCAAAAGTGTACCTTTCGTTCGCAATGTGAATCGAAAGGAGATTTTGGTTGTGGTCCTAACTGTAGTAAGGTTTGACCAAGTGGGGGTTTTGAGATGATCCTAACTGTTTAAAGGTTTGATCATTCAATTTGCGGACCTCTCGTTCATGGAACGAATCGAGAGGGGATTTTGGTTGTGGTCCTAACTGTAGTAAGGTTTGACCAAATGGGAGTTTGATACGATCCTAACTATTTAAAGGTTTGATCGTTCAATTTGTGGACCTCTCGTTCATGGAACGAATCGAGAGGGGATTTTGGTTGTGGTCCTAACTGTAGTAAGGTTTGACCAGGTGATGAATAGGAGTAGGGTACAAATAACAATGAGTTTGTTGATTTGCACAAACTATTCGGTGGGAAATTTTGATTTCAAATATAAGAATTCGACATGAAATAACTTGTCGACTGATACAGACCGATGACCATTGGTCGATCTGATCGGTGGGGGTTTCATGGTGCGGGGTTACGAATCATCGAGCTTCCCCTTCCATGATCGCATTACAGGGTTTTGTGAGGAAAGATTAACTGTCATTAAATCTCATCTCAACAAAAATAGTAAGAGAATCTTAATCATTTTTATAACAATTAAGAATAGACTATTCACAGGATCAGTTTCCATTTAGGATAATCAACTGATATCGGGTTATCCTGAAATATCCTGTACAGGATTCTCTAGGAACTTCCCGTTTTACATAGGTTATCTTGAACGTATTACGGGTAATACTTTTTCAGGAACTTCCTATTTATTGGCATCATTAATTTGCTGCCATCCTGAGTAATCACGCGATATGCACCGTTTGAATAGACTGTTTCTATCACAAATGACCCTTCCCATTTAGGTTCAAATTTTCCTTTCTTCTTAGAAGTGAGAATCATAGGTCTACGAACAGCAAGAACCAGATCTCCTTCTTTAAAACTTCGTCGTCGGACCCTTTTATCAAAAGCCCGGGAAATTCTAGCTTGATAAAACTAGATCTGTTGCTGAGCTTCCAAGCGTTTTTCATCTAACATCTCTAACTCTTCGAGACGTTTCTGATGATGTTCTTCCGTCGTCATTCCCGTTGCGAGAGCGATACGGAGGGAAGGAATCTGTATTTCCAATGGAAGAACAGCTTCACATCCATATGTTAAGGCATATGGGGTTGTTCCAGTTGGCGTACGGACAGTTGTGCGATAAGCCCATAGGGCTTCACCGAGTTTGTCGTCCCAATCTCGTTTATTGGTTTTCACCAATTTTGCCAAAATCTTGATGATAGTCTTGTTAAAAGCTTCAGCCAATCCATTAGCTGTGGGATTATAAGCAGTCGATGAAACGTCCTTAATCCCGAACTTGTCGCAGAATTTGATGAATGCGTTGCTGACGAATTGAGGACCATTATCGTGTACTATTCGTCTTGGAACACCATACCGATATATGATATGATGTTTAATAAACTTGATAACATCACTCGTCTTTACTTCTCTAAGTAGAACAGCTTCTGCCCATTTTGAGAAATAATCAGTGATTGCCAAAATGAAACGGTCCCCTTTAACCGAAGGTGGGAAAATAGGACCTACGATATCCATGCCCCAAGTTTCGAATGGCCATGATGTTGTCGATGGGTGTAAATACTCAGGAGGCTGGTGCATATAATTTGCGTGTAACTGACACACTTCACATCGTCATACGTAGTCGACTGCGTCTTTTACCATAGTTGGCCAATAATACCCGATTCTCCTAAGTCGGTCACAGAGTTTGGGACCGGGCTGATGTGCACCGCATATTCCATCATGCGCCTCTTTGAGTGCTTGTTCTGCTTCTTTGCCGGACAGACAACGGAGTAAAAGACCATCGTACGATCGTCGATACAACATTTGTGCTGTGGCGTTGTAGTAAAATCTCGGTGCTCTTCGCCGGATTGATTCCCTTTCTCTTACATCTTCAGGCAATATACCATGTAGGACGTAGTCGATAATGGGAAAACGCTAATCTCGAACTTTGGGTTCAACTCCTGTTGAGTATGCTTCTTTAACACTCGAATCGTAGATTGGAACAATAAGCTGGTGAGTCCTCACTGTAATCAATTGCTCTGTTTCGGGAGGTTGAGCCAAGGATACCGATAACGCCGCCAATGCGTCTGCATACGCGTTTTGGAGACGTGGAACGTACTCGATGAAAAATCCTTCAAACGAGTTTTCCATCTCAATGGCCACCTGGTGGTATGGAATCAGGTCTCGATTTCTGACTTCATACTCTCCTCGTATTTGATTAATTACCAGTTGAGAATCCCCAAAGCTTCAAGGTATTCGACCCCCAGCTCTTTGGCAAAATTGAGTCCGATTATCAATGCATTGTACTCGGCCACATTATTAGAACACGGTTTGGTCAGTGAGTATGCTCTAGGCAAGACATGCTTTTTCGGGGAAACTAGAACGACCCCCACTCCTGAGGAGATTCTAGAACATCCGGGTGCACTCGCCACGTTGGTTGCGCGGGACGCCCCATCGAAGTATAATTACCACACTTATTGATGTGAGGTAATATTAACTTCGTGAGTTTCATCTGGCAGATCGTCGTATAATTCGACCACATCCTTCGTAGGATTTTCCGCCAGAAGATCGCAAATTGCTCGTCCTTTAACTGATTTTTGTTGTTTGAAGTACAAGTCGTATTGCGATAAGCGTAAAGCCCATCTGGCTAAACGCCAATTCATGGATGCCGGCTGGGTCATGAATACTCGGATAAGGTTTATGTTGGAAATGACATAAATTGTCTGTCCAACTAAATAATATCGCATTTTCTGGATTGCAAATACCAGGGCAAGACATTCCTTCTCGATCATTGGATAACGAGATTCAGCTCCTACCAATGTGCGACTCAGGTAATATACTGCTTGTTCGTGACCGTTATCATCGTCTTGTGCAAGTAATGCACTCAACGAATGGCTCGTCGCTTTGACATAAATCAAAAATGGTCTGCCCGATTTCGGTGCAATGAGAATAGGTGGGTTCACCAGATACGTTTTAATATCTTCGAACGCCTTTTGGCATGCTTCATCCCAAATGAACGATACGCCCTTTTTTGTGATTTTAGAGAACGGTTGACATTTTCCGGACAGGTTTGAGATAAACCGACGGATATATGCCAATCGACCTTGCAATCCTCTGAGTTCTTTAAGATTTCTCGGAGGTTGCAACTCATGTATCGCCTTCACTTTATCAGGATCGATATGAATACCTTTTGTGGTGACGACGAATCCAAGAAATTTACCGCTCGACATTCCTAGGAAGGATTTAGTCGGGTTCATTTTTAGCTGATGACTTCTCATAAGATCGAACATCGTCTTTAGATCTTTAATGTGGTCGTTTTTATCATGGCTCTTAACGACCAGGTCATCCACGTAGCATTCAACAGTCTTCCGTAGATGTTCTTGAAAGATCTTCGTCATTGCTCGTTGGTACGTAGCACCGGCGTTCTTCAATCCGAACGGCATAACAGTATAACAAAATACACCAAGAGGTGTCCTGAATGCTGTATGCTTTTCATCGTCTGGATGCATCTTGATCTGATTATATCCCGAAAATCCATCCATAAATGACATTCTCTCAAACCCGCATGTATTGTCAATGATGACGTCCGTAATTGGTAAAGGGAAGTCGTCTTTAGGACATGCGGTATTCAGATCTCTGAAGTCAATGTAAATTCTGGTTTTCCCATTCTTTTTAAGAACTGGAGTGATATTGGCTAACCAATCAGGGTGTTGTTCTTCTCTGACAAAACCTGAATCGATTAATTTTTTGACTTCAGCTTCTATTGCCTCCATAATTTGAGGACGAAACCGTCTTTGTTGTTGCTTGACAGGTTTAGCATCTGATTTTATGTTGAGGCTGTGCATTGCTACGTTTGGGTCGAGTCCCGGCATATCTTCGTAATTCCAAGCGAAAACGTCGATATACTCTTTAACGAGGGCGATTAGTTCCTCTTTTTCATCCGGTGGAAGATCACCGCTGATAAATATAGGTTTCGGATTAGCTTCGTCACCCATATTAATTTGGACTACCTTATCCTCCGTAGGAGGTTCTCTTTGCTCAAACCGATCGCCATACTGGATATTCATATAATGCATCCAGGGGTCTTCCCAAATAGGCAATTGATCGTCTTCTTCGGTTGTGGAAGGATCAACTGTCACCATGTTCGACATTAAAGCTTTGAATTTCTCTCCAATGCTCACGTCAGAGTCCCACATTGAAGTATCGGATGAATGCCCACTCTCATTTCTCAGTTGGCTAATGATCTGCTGACAATATTCGTCATCGGATGACGAAGCATAACCTAGACCTCTTTTATGACTAAAATAATTGTTCGGTTTTCCTTTTGATACATAAGTAGGATGGGGTGGAAACCTAACTCCTTGACCAAAATGAAGACCTTCACCGAGCGAGAGGTTATAGCCTTGCCTCGTCATGTAACCCTTGCTTGCGAACTATACCGAGAGAAATGTCGTCCCGGCTCTTCATCATCTGAGTTGCTGTCCAAGAAAAGATCAGGAGTTGGGGATGGATCCCCTTTTCCAAAAATTATTTCTTTTTCACCTCCTATCTTTGTGGGTAGGATTACCGTTGTCCCGACTGAATTTTGCAGATATTTCGTCATCGTGCAAGATGAGCGAATTGGCATGTGTAGATTAGGATCATCATACAATTCCTGCATTACGTTATCAAGAAAAAGCAAATACTCTAAATCATCCTTTATTATTTCATCGGCAAGTTACCAGTTACAACTTTCATCCGACGATTCATCATCGTCAAGATCGATTACAAGAGGTTCAATGTCATTTAATACAAGACCTTCACTATAATCAAGCCCGGCCTCGGTATCAGCTTCTTCTCCGCTGTCCGTACCATGGGCCGATGGTTCAGTATCGGATTCAGTACCATAAAGAAGGGAGTTAGTAAAGTAATTTTCTAACCCCTTGAATGGTTGCTTATCCGCGACCACCGTCTTGACCTCCTCATTAGTGTAGACATACTTCAAACACTGATGGAGGGTGGAGGGAACTATAAGATTACCGTGGATCCATGGACGACCCAACAGTAAGTTATAGGAAGTCTCTGCATCGATCACATAGTAGGTGACTTCAGACTTCAAATCTCCGAGTTGACACTTCACCCGGATTTTTCCCAACGGTCTTGATCCGCTAGTATTGAATCCATAGATAACCGTTCCGGTGGAGGCTAACTTACTAGTGGGAATTCCGAGGTGGTACATCAACCGAAGTGGCATGATGCTAACAGCGGAACCCGGATCGACTTGAATCCGGTTGACAACGCTCGAACCGATATATCCAGTAAAATATAGTGGTCTATCATGCTTTGAATTCCTAACTTGCATATCTTCTTTTGTGAAAGCAATGCAAGGAAATTTGGTGGCTGTCAGATTGCAATGCTGCACCGACGAATCTGGCTCTTCAGGACTTGGCTTGATTTGAGTGAGGAATACCTCAGAATCAGCCAAGGCTTCTTGTAAAGCTTCCCTGGTTTCTTTCGAGAGGCGCAACAACTCGTATAGCGTGATCCTTGCTGGGATATTAGCTAATTGAGTCATGACGTCGAAGCGGTATGGAGTATTCGAGCTTTCCGGTTTGTCTCGTCCAATAGGTCGATTGAAACGAGGCTGCTTCGGAAGTTGAACTTATTTGGGTTGAGGTTCCTTCTCTTTCTGCTTAACAACTTTCTGAGGTTTCTCGGTTGCTATGGGTGGGGTCGCAACCACCCCCAGTTCTGCAAGAGTTTTACCATTTGGATTGGAAGTTTCAGGATACTGGTAATGGTATTCGTTTCCACCCCTTGTAGCGAAAACTTCCTGCTCTTCATCAGAAAGTGGTAAAGCTGCTATCTCCTCGTCGTCTTTCTCAGGAATCGCCGAGGCTCCGTAACAGGACTTCTCTTTTCCTTTGCTTTTTGACTTCTTTTTCGGTGTGGATGTTGTCCACTGTTCGTCTTCAAGCAAATCCGGATGAACCCAAAGGATTTCGCCGTTAGGGGTCGTGTGTGACACTAGTCCTTTTTGGCGCTGTCCATGAGGGTCATCGTTGATGGTTTGCATCTTAACCTTTGACACTGGTTTGGCTTGAAACCAGGACAAAGGAACCGATCCGATGCTAATAGAGACCGCGTTTGCGCCCACCTTCTTCTCCTTTGGCTTTGGCGTCACAATACCAACATCAATTAAGGTTTGTATTTTTTCTTTTAAGACATAACACGCCTTAGTGGGATGGTGGACCCTCCTGTGATATGCACAATATTTTAGGTCATTAGTCTTCTTTGCTTCTTCTTGGTTTGTGACCGGTGGAAGCTTGATCTTATTGTTATCCAGCAAATACTTGAAGATGACCGGAACTTCATCATCTTTGAATGAATACTCCTTTGGGAATCTGGGCTCAGAGGTTTTAAACTGCTTCTGAGGCTGCTGATTTTGATTTGGCGCTAACTAGAAGGATGACTGTTGCGGTTGTTGTTGCGACGGCTGTTGTGACGTTTGATGCGCGTCCACAGCGGCTACGGACCCCTTCCTCTGCCTTGAGGATTGAAGTTCTGTTTTTTATTTTGATTATTAGCTGGTGGCTGACCCCTCTCCAAATTTCTTCTCTTGAGAAACCGTTCAGCTTGCTCACCTCTCACCTTCAACTCCTTCCAAGTTTTAGAGGGTACGACTCCCATAACCTCTAATACATCCAACGACAAGTTATTGTGACATGTCTATAGGATGAATTCTTCCATGAGTGGATCTCGGCAGTTCACCGTTTTGTTCCGGAATCGTTTGACAAAAACATCAACCGACTCCCCATTCTTCTGCTTCTCGTCCAACAACGTGCCAATAGAGACTTCCGTGTCGTCGTTGAAGAAATTGGTGAGGAACAATTCCTCCATATCTCCCCAGCTAGTGATGCTTCTAGGTTTCAGGCGTCGGTACCAATCGAAGGCAGGCCCACGGAGGGTTCCTACGAATGACCGAACCATCAGGGCTTCATTTCCTGATATCGCGCCGAGATGTGACTTGAAGTAAATCAAGTGCTAAGTTGGTAACCCCTGCCATCAAAAGGAGTAAAGTTAATCAAATTAAATTTTGGGGGATAAGGAATCAAATCCCACTCCCTCGGGTACGGGTATGGAATGCCCGTTTTCTTCACTTCTTGGGCCGTCATCAGTGCATTGACTTTGCTCTCAAGATCCTGTATTTTCTTATCTTCTTCCTCATCCTTCTTCAAGTAGATTTGAGGAGATTGAGTGGCTGATCTTGATGGACCGCTTCCAGAATTGTCTTTATCGGGAGGAGGATCAGCGAAGATAGTCTCGTCTTCTTTACCATCGTCTGTAGTTATACGCACAGGTATAACGTTACGTTGACTGGACTCTGCCTTCTGGCTAGATTCCGGTTGATGTTGTTGAACTTGCAAATCTCACATCTGCTGCATTGTCAATTCCATCTCAGTTTTGATCTCAGCTCTGATTTCTTCGCGTTGTTTGGCCAACGCTTCTTGTAGTATCTGAGCCAATTGATCTGGCGTGATAGCGAATGATTCTCTGGCTTGCCCAACACTAGACGTGGTGCTGTCTGAAGCAATGGCAGAACATGTATCTGACAATTCCTCATCCGACAATAATCCTTCATGCATTCTTTTATAGTCTCGGTGTCGGTTGGCCCTTCGTTGCAACCGCGCCATTCTTTGAGAAAGACCCCGTTCAACTCTTCCTTCTGAAGAGAAATCAGGGTCAGGGTTGACTAAATGTTGTTTTCCTCTGCCGGTCATGTTAATAGTGACCTCAGGGAATTCATCTCGCCGAATTGCAGGTTTCTTCTTGTTGAAGTGCCTCATTTTGGGTTTTGGTGTTTCCGTAGACAGTCTTTGAAATACGGAAACACGTTTCGCCCCAGCTTCTGAGCAACTGCATTCCGTCAATACTGCTTTAATAAGTCTCTCGCAAGCACAACGAGACTCATCTTCTCGTATAATTTTTTTTCTCGAGTTGTTATTTTGATAGTACAGCTCATCATTGTTATGATTTGAGCAACCTATCTTTTGTTTGGGAACCTTGTTAACATGCACAGGACGACTAGTCATCGCCTCTGGGCGATCCAAGGTTAAATTTTTAAATACACCCCTTGCGGGTGTGGAGTCTTCATAGGTCCTAGACGAGAATGAACTGATATTCTCTCATTTTGGACTGGATTAATTCTGACAGGAGGGTGTTTACGACCCCCTGTATAGGAAACCACTAAGGGTTTATTTGCCGGACTTGGACTTTCTTTGACCGGGGTTTTGCCTCGATCGTCAACCGAGGGACCAAGGTGATCCGCCATGGTGATCTTGAATTTGGACAGATCTGGGCTAACCCAGGGTTTCACTGGTGATGAAGTAGACGGGCCCGGAACGGATATTTGCGGCGTCTTCGGCATCCAAACTTTACGGTTCTTTGGTGGCTTTTCAGACACCAACTCCTCCTTGATTGCTTGTTTTTGTTGACGAAGAGCGCGGGCACGAGCGGCCTTCACCTTACGCATTTGTATACGTTCCTTAAGGGTTGAACGAGCCCTTTTGTCGAGGGTCCATTCCTCCGTTGTAAGTTATGCAGAAATATGATTATTTTGCCGTTGAGGTAACTGAGTCATTTTCTATTTCCTCGACTCTAGGTCCGCATAATAATGGACCCCGTCGGTCTGTTGCATGGCCTTAGCTAATTGTCGAGCACGGCGCTAGCGCTGTCTCTGAAGAGCTCTCTTCGTCAGCACCGGTGAGCTATGATTCAACGACTCCTTAACTGGTGCGGAGTCACTTGGAGCAGAGATGTTGCAGGGAGATTCCTTAACAACAATCGAGCAGGAACCTTCACCTGCGGCCTTCATCGGAATTGAAGACTTGGGAACTTTCTTGGAAGAGGAAATCCTCCTGCACTTGCGCGGCGAGGAAGATTTTGAAGACGAGGATGACATGTACTCCTCGAATTTTGCTTGATCGAATTCGTATTCGATCTCCTAAGTGACGATGATCTTGATCGGCTGCGACACTGCGGCCTCGGCAGCGAGGCCGCTGGCTCCCACTGTGGTTGCCAGTTTGTTTTCGCCGAAAGTCGTTTTCATTGCGGATTCCATTTAAACTTCGATCGTTTACAGGAGGTTACAATGAAAAATAAACAAAAATTACAACTTTCGAGAAAATAACACAATAGTCGTTTATCAACTACTGCTTTTGTGGGACTTTGCCTGTGTCGGGAGTGCTTTGGCTCGTGGACCACCAAATCACAGATCGTGAAGAGGGGTTACTGATTCTTCCTTCGTTTATCGAAGTGAGAATTTAAAACGAAGATCTTATCAAAGTAAGATAGTCGTTCTTCTTAAGATCAAGTCAAAGCTCAAACTCAAGGAATTGCTTCAAGAACTTAAATCTCTGCTCTCTCTGCTCTGAATTGCTCTAACAAAATGCTCGATCTTCGTCAGAAGTGACCCTAGGGGGGTATTTATAGCCTCTGGGACACATAACTAAAAAACACAACAAAACAGCAAGTTCAGGCCGCGAGACAGTGTTTACTGTCTCGGCTCACGAGATAGTAAATAATGTCTCGAAAAAAAGAATATTCCTGGTAGTTTTCGTTGTAACTGCCTTCCCACATTTCAAACTCCATTATTTTGGCAGTTATTCACGTGATTTTCGTCCACGATGTTTTCCATGTCCTTTGGCAGTTAATGGACACGTGTGTGGCAGTTATCAAGGTGGTTTTTGACCACTTCAACACTGTCTCGCTGGCGAGACAGTAAACACTGTCTCGCTGGCGAGACAGTGAACACTGTCTAGCTGCGAGACAGTAAAGACTGTCTCGCTGGCGAGACAGTTCATATCTGTCTTGATTTTTATCCTAAGACAGTATGAGGTGATTTTTGGATGATCTTCTCTACATTTGGATATCTAATAGCATTTTTGACGCCTACAAGCCCGTCTGAAGGACATGATAGCCTAGTCGAATATTGACCGGCCATCGAAATACACCTAAGGATAAGGCAATATGGTGGTCTCTTGTTGACGTGTCCCGAAGAGACTCACAATATCCTCCACCCGAGAAGTATATAAAGCACCGGTAAAATTCATAATAGGTGAAGAAGGATAACTCCCTTCTCCTTTAAGCAATGTCCTTATATTTCCATGAAAACTTCTCCAACCTCTGAACAAAGGGCATTTTCTTCCCTTCCTGTCATGTAGCCGGCACACTCATCAGGCACTCGCAATGCAACATATACCACGTCATCAAGTAGGTATATGCAGCCTGACATAGGGATTGAGGGTTTTAGCTATCTCTTCTCCCCCTTCCGCCTTGACAAACAACACTCTATAGAACTGTGTCGTCAGGCTTCGGAGTCCACTTTGTATGCATGCTACCATAGCTGGCAACAATGCATATGATCATCCGTAGGCCAAACAGACCGCGGGATAGACGACCTCCACCAGGATTACTTCAAAAGAGTGTGTGGGGACCACACATCTTTTCAACCACAACATAAGATACCAGGCAAGCAGGGCTTTAGATGATATCGGGGACTCAGCTTGGTGGTGGAATGATTCTAAAGTCTTCCCCACTCTGAATCCTCATTTGTCATGTTTGAGGGTTTCTACGACCTTACCCCCAAATATTCACTTCTCCACCTCTGTCTGATCACAAGTGTACATTGGCAGGATAGAAATCTTCTTATCATCAGTGTTCCGGGAAGAGGTAATCAGCCTAATTCTTATGACTAATTCTCGGGGTCCTCTTCTTCTTGCTCTTGTAACCTGTTGCCCTGACGGTATTCAAACAGATGTGATAATGTCAAAGAAGTTTCCAGAGGGTCTCCACCGCTTGGGGAAGTTTTTTAGAGAGATACTCAATCTCTCGCTGGCTTGGAACATATTCTTTGTAAGGAAAGTCCCCCATCGGTAATCCCAACACTTTATACATTTAATGAAGCGCTAAGCCTAATTCTCCATTGGGCGTGAAAAATATACCGCTGTCTGGGCAACATAGTTGCAATAAGCTTTGGAACTGAGGGGTGTTGATATTTAGGCCATGTTGCATAGCCCTGATGACAGAGTATAAGTTTGTACCCTGCATATCAGAGTTCTCCTCCAAGATGAACTATGTGATCCTGAACCACCAGGGACTATTGCTAGCTGAGGAGTGGATCCACCCTAGAGCTCTGAAGTTTTTAGGGGGAAATTGCCCCTTAACTCTAAAGAAGTGATGACAGAAGGTCTCTGCCACAGCAGTCGTCTCTCCCATCGGCAAATCGCTCTATAGCAGACCTGGATGCAGAGCAGTGACGCACTTGCAGGAGCTGTCGATGCCAAATCCTGCTTTTGAGTCTGTGAAGATTCCATAGGTCACTCCATCCTAGGTAGGGGTCAGATCCCAGTCCATCACTCTTGGCATCGAGAGTGAGTGAAGCTCCACCATTGAAAATCCCCTCATCATGTTGGGGAGGAAATATCAGATACCATCTACTAAGCGGAGCCATCTACGCTCACCGAGAAGCAGGATAGTTTGGTCAGCCACAGCATCACCAAATAGAAAGTCAGGCTTTTTCATCTCCCGACGTTGATTGTCCATCAGTACTGCATCAGTAGACAGTTCACGAAGCGTCAAGTAGTGTCCCTCAGACACCTTTTGCACCAGCTCCTCAGATTTTTTAACATCGAATACTGGCACAAGGTTGAGCAGATTGAGGCGAGAACTCCATAGCGGTAGACTCTCGCTCTTCCTCTTCTACATGTCATGCTTTACGAGCATCTGATATAATCTTAGAAGTAGGAGGCTCAAGTGTTAGCTTTCGTCGAGCTCGCTTATCATACTCGACTGCTTCAGTCGAGTCGAGTGCTCTTTTTCCGGTAGCAGTTTTACTCCTAGTCTTAACTCTTGAAGGTTCCACCTTGTGAGCATCTGGTACCCTATTCTCCTCTTGAAACCCCTCTTGTGACTGTCGTCTCTCATCTTCGGTAATCCCCTCTTTATATGATAAGTATTTATTAACCCCCCTTGCACGGGACTTTTTGGCACTTCTCTTTGAAGCATACCATTTTCAAATGGCTTTCAGGTAGGAAGTGTTCATATTGTAGGCTGAAACTTGAGAAGCAGCCTGATACCATGTACAAAAGCTTAAAGAGGTGTGAACGTTGGGCATTTTGTGTGGCAGCTTGAACTTTGGCCCGGTGCAGTCTGCTACCGAATAATACCAAGCTCTTGCTCCTTCATACACATTGCTCTATAAATTGTGTTTCATAGGATTCAAGTACGCGCTTGGTGTGATTCTAGGGCCCAACTTAAGAACTCGGCAGTGGATCATATCCACAAGTA
>BQKN01066068.1:494885-513556 GCA_022839385.1 Asparagus kiusianus
CCTGTTACAATATACAATAATTGCCTGTAGGGCACCTATATCTAACATATGTATGCAAGGGTTGGGTTAGGAATTTTGACATAAATTTGATTATAGCCAAATTGCCGAGAAAAGCAATAAGGCTGATATGGCTCAATGAAGTATTTCCTCCATTGCTGAAAAATAAGATAGCCCGGGCGAATATTTATGAGCCACCAGAAGGCGCTCCTACTGAGTGTAGTGAAAAAGTTACGCCCCTGAGTGTCTTGATGGATCTCTCCATACGCACCACCCTCGAAAATAGGAAATTTGTAAGCAATCTCATAATTATAATCCCGTCTAAATACCTCGCGGAATTTAACTTGATACCAACCGACCCATCGAGTGGTCTCCATTTGTTGAACAAGAGGGGCAGAGGTATCGTTCGATGCAGTCGTCGACATTATTGAAGGGCAATGTAACACATACCAGGATACCAAATAGACATATGACATCGGCACCCGAGGAGTTGGGGTTTGAATGATAGTCTTCTCGTCTGATTCTAATTTCTAGACAACAACAAGTTCAGAGGCTAGCTCCTGTAGGCCACTCTACAAGCAACACACCATGACTGAAAGGAGATTAAAAGGCCGTCCATGAGCCAGAATAACAGCTAGATATAGTACCTCTAATGTGATGGCGTCTACCGGCCTAGTTAGTACTACGCAACGCTTTAACCAAAGGGTAAGGAAGCCGGCGAACAAGGCCATGTCAGAGATTGGGATTTCTACCTGATAATGAAAGCTTTCAAATGTAGTGAAGACTGGAAAAATGTCTTCCTCTACATCACAAGTATAGTAGGAGGTTGTAACGTTTATACGCTCGTTGATTTCCTCCAGAGTACTGACAGCTAAACGAGTCACTTTTGTATCTTTGTCCTACAAATTTTAAAAAAATACTCTGCCCATTGCCCTTGTTTTACACCGTTGGCTCTCTTCCCGGTAGTTTGTGCACATATCTAGAAATGGCACATCAATTCCCAGTAAGTGTCATAGATTTCTAGGGCATCATATTTCATAATCTCTAATTCCCTATTCCCGGGAACAAACTCCTCATAGGCAATTCTACAAAAAAAAAAACAATCTGGAGATCTCAAACATCTCATGAAGAGCGAAACCTAATTCACCAGCAGGTGTGGAAAAGATACCGGTGTGAGGATTGTAAAATTTTAGCATAGCAAAAAGTCTGTTATAGTTTGGAGAAATCCCATATCGAGTAGCTATTATTGGAGTCCTCAACTCCGAAGTCCTCAAAGGTTCTTTCAGCTCCTCTAAGACAAAGTTTATCATCCGGGCCCACCAATTTGTCTCACTTGAATGTACTCATGTTGGAGCCCTAAAATCTTAAGCAGGGAATTCTCCCTTGACTAAGATAAATTTTTTAATAAAGACATCCGCCAGCTTAGCAGGTTCACCGATAGGATATTCCTTTTTGAATGAACCCGACTTCAGAGCTACAAAGTGGTTAAAGCTAGCCGGATGGGTACCCCGAGGGGTGATGTGCCCAGTAGAAACACCTCCTTAATCTTGGACGAGCTCCCAATCCATGAACCATGGGATAGAAGCACATTGATAATAGGAAATCGGCCACATCCACTCTAGGTTTGGTAGGAAAAGGCGACGATTGTTGATAGTCCTCAGCCATTTGTAGTTTTCCTCAAACATCCGTTTGGGGTCCATTTTAACAGAGTCTCCAAAAAGGAAAAACGGTTTCTTTAAGATCTCATGTTCTGCGGTTTCAAACTCTGTAACCAAGGATCTGAGAGTTTCGGGGAAAGCCTGAGTGATGAGTTTCACCCGCTCTTTGTTTGTGTCTTAGAATATTGGATATTCCAAGCAAAAGCTGAAATTATATTTTTCTCTGCGTCTCCCGCATGACTAAAGTAATAGTTGAAAGAAAGAGGCTCATTAGAGTAGCAAACTGCAAATGGAAAAGGTAATCAGTTAGTACGAAACAAATGATAAGTCTGCAAAAAAAAAGTGGGGGGGGGGGAGGGGGGGGCTTAACTCAAAAACATAGGGTCTATACCCGCGTCTAAATTCTAAAATGCAAGGATCGAACCTGCATTCAGGATTCAAAATGTAGGGTCTAGACCCACATTCAAAATTTAGAACGCAGGGTCCGAACCTATGTTGTAATATCATAAATAACGGAGTTAACCATGCGTTTCAAATCAAGAAACACTAAGAATGATCTCTGTGTTTCGATGGCGGAATGCGAACTCTCAGTCAAGGTTGAGGGTAAAGAACTTGTCAAAACAAGTTATGATCGCCCAAACCTACCATTAGTTGAGGAAGCCTAAGGCGGCGGCGCGGTGGTTTGAACACCCCCGGTGGTTTTGGTCGACGGAGCACCCTGAGATTGGGCGACCTTTGATTTGGAAGCAGTTTTCTTCTTGGGAGTCATTCTAACCTTGGCAAAGAAGATAAAAAAACTGGCCGATGAAAGGATTTAAGAACGAGTATCTCTTTCGTTGAAGTGTCGGAGAAGATGAACAAGAAGCCTGTTAAGTGGTCGACAGGAGAGCAAAAAAGGAAAAAGTCGAATGACATTTTGATTTGACCTCAGCGGCCTATTTATATACAGTTGTAACTGTCAAATCAGTGCGGGATTTTAGGCAAAAATCCCACCAAAATGTGATTTTCATATTTTCAAATAAGTAGTTTCAACCTCTAGACGTGTCCCCATATTCTGATGGTAAAACACACGATTTATCCCTGCGTTTTGGTGCTCGAGCTTCACACATTGAGAGGAAAGTTAACAATGGCCATTATGGTGATGAAAACCTATGGCAAGAAAATATGTAGCCACTTGGACGAGTACAGATAGACCATAGTCAATAATGTCAAAATCATCAAGCTCGGTCTTTCACGCAACTCATCCTTTCAAATGACTTAACGTTCCAACCAAAAATAATAATAATGTTGTTGAAATCATTACCCCAGTTGAGATGATCAAGAAAGGAGACAAAGTGGGTTTCTGTGAGGTTACCCTCCTTGCCAAACTCAGGCTAAGATCCTTCTCATACGGGCTTGTGCCTCTCTCTGTCTATGACAATGGATTTGTCCTCAGCCGAGAGGTGCTTAATCTCATTGAGGATGTTCTTATTGACAAGTTTGCAGCTGGTGTTTCTATAGTTGCTTTGTTGTCATTAGCTCTCTCTTACCCAGCTTTTGCAACTGCACCTCGTATGTTTATCAATGCCTATAAGAACGTCCTTGCTAATGTTGTTGATATTGAATACACCTCTTCACAGGTTGAGTGGAGTATCTCAAGGATCCAGACAAATTTGTTATCATCATCGCTCTTATTGACTTAACAACAATGACTTAGGCTTTAGCTTGTTTGACTAAGTTCATTGTCATTAAGGCACAAAAGTTACCTTGTTTAAGGAAGCAGAATTTCAACATTTCGACAACCAGGTTTGCGATATCTTCAAATTAGAAGGAGTGAACAATAAATCAACAAAATTTTGGGATCCAAATTATTCTGAAAATCCGTCCTAGTCAACTGCGAACTTTCGAAAACTTTGGAAGGGGTTCTGTAAGCTGTCTAAAAATCATGACAAATAGCTAATACCCATTGAATATAAAGGATGGAAGTTACAACCTGACGACTTCTATATCATCATCTTGATAAGGAAAGTTACAAACAAACGACTTTCATGGAAGGCTACAATTGGAGGATTCTCCCGTAGATCGAGAAAGGTTATAATGCAACGACCTTCGCGATAACCGATGAAAAGCTCTGATTCAATAGTCTTTACAATCTGACAACTCTCACATTTTAAAAAACTAAAGAAAAGATTATAAAACAATGATCTTTGCGACGCTATGACAGAAGATTTTACAAGCAAAGATGTAGAACTCATCCCTACATCCCAGAGCTGAAACGCAAGTGATTACGTTCCAGAGTCAAAGCAACACAATCACTGCATCCTTAGCTATCAACGCAGCTCAAACGCAACATAAACACAGTGCAAGTACAGTTCTCACACATCGTGGTCATAGCCGTTGACACAGAACAAATGTGGCGCCAATTCAACCACAAACGCAGCTTCTTATCAGCCATTGCTGACGCAGCTCAATCTCAGACGCTGACGCATCATCTACAGACATGTTTGAACGCATGTTCATGCCCAGAACGCAAATCAAGGCTTTGACTCGTTCAAACATGATCTAAACAGTTCCAAAAATCGTTTTCACCCACGATCTGGGGAGTGGTTTAAGTGGATTGTTATACCCGATTAATGGGGTAACTAAACCCCGATTAAGGAGCGGATTAAGGGGGAGGTTACACCCCTTAATCCTTATATAAATATCAACAAACTCAACTGAGTTTGGGATCATTTTTCCTAGAGGCGAAATCAGGGGTTAGGCTTTGAAAGTACTTTTCAGCAATAGAAAAGCTTGGATACTTAGCTATTAACCGATTATTCGGTTCAAACAACTCTTTTCATAGAGTTTGACACTCGTTCTGATTTACAAAACTCATTAAGAGTTCCTTCAATCATTCTAGTAAAGAGAGACGCACGGATCGTCAATGGAGAGCAAATTCGACGCGAGCATTTGAAGGAGGCACTCCATCACCACAGTGAAGAACCTAGTATTAAACAAAGCGGAGAATCCAGATCAATTCTCTTCTCTTTTATAATTAGGAAATCTAAATTGTAATTGAGATTGACAGAGTACAAGCATTCTTTTTCTAAGTAGTTAGAGAGAATAAAATCACATTCAATTCTTTCATTTTTATTTCACAAATTTTCCAACAAACAGATATACTTGGAGATCATGTGACTGGAATCGGGTAATAAACTGGTACTCCTTTAATCTTAAAGGAGTGGGATTTAGGGAAAATTGAAGAGAATGACTCTCTTAGCCACAATTTATGGGATTTGACAAGAGATAAACTTACGTATTTTTCAAAAAAAATTCAGGGAGCCAGAGTCACTATTCAGAGTAATAAAAATGTTAACATACACTAAAGTTTTGAATGAAAATATACCTCTAGAGAATTTTTGAATGAAAATATACATGTACATATGAAAGGAATACTTGAGAGAATGTAATTTTCTTACAATGCGATCACCAGGGTAAATATGGTGATTTGATATACTTTATAGATTCACATATTGGGAAATGAATAGAATTTTTTATTGACCAAAACAAAAAACAAAATAGTGGTCTATTTTTTGGTAAATAAAATTTTTTATTCATCATCAATCTGAAAAATATATGTACATCAAGAATCTCACATTTTTGAGATATCAAAACAGAAACTTGTAACTAAAGCTCAAGAAGAAGAAAACGTAATAATGTTGAGCTCTTGCAAGCTACATCTCCTATCCTCCCAAGTAAATCTCCCTGGTTGCATTTTTGACTAAAAATCCCATCCAGAGTCATACTGATAGCACCCAGTTTTTACTTTTGACATCTATCTTGCTGTTTATAATTGCAGTCATCAAGTCCACCTTAATCAATTTAACTAGTTGCTCAATAGCCCTGGATTTTTGATTGAATATTCTCTCATTGTGCTCCATCCATATGTTATAGATTGATGAAGTTAAAGCCATTCTTTTGACACTATGTTTGAAGATTTTCCCCCACAAACTAAGACTATACTTGTTCAATAAATGGTTCCAATCGCAACTCCTCCACTTGAAGCAAAGCCAGTCCATTATTTTGTTCCAGACATTCTTAGAGAATTTGTAGTAAAAAAATATGTATTCCTACTTTTAGCTTCAGCTCTTGAGCATAGTTTGAATTATCCCTCTCCTAATCAATTTGTCTTGCGTTAGAAGCCTATCTTGGACAGCTAACCAAGAGATAACAGAATGTTTTGGATAATTAAAACCTCCCCCAAATAGTAGTGCACCATGATACTTTATTTTCAGTAGGGGATAGAGAAAGATACAATACTGATAATTTGATCTTTGAATTCCTGCAGCAAGATCTAATTAATTTTTGCAGATTCTCCAAACCACCACAAAAAGCTACAACTTTATTTCTGACTTTTAAGAGTTGTTTTAACATCCATGAGTCTCCAGTTTTCACATCCACTTGCCATATATTCAAGTGTTTAAGATATGTGCCATGTACCCATTTGATCCATAGCAGTTCCTTACTAGTGTGAATGTCCCATATTGTCTTCAGAGTTGCTGTCATGTTCTAGATTGTAGAACAGAAGATTCCAAGACCTCCATACATTTTCTCTAAACAGACTTTGTCCCAAGATACCAGAGCTGGTTTAGTAGAATGTTCATCCCTCCCCCAAAGAAAATTTCTACAAAGTTCATCAATTTTTTAAAGAAATTTGGCTGGAAGAACAAAGCAAGAGGTCCAATATACTTGTATGCCCAGGATAACACTTTTTATTACTTGCAATTTGCCTGCATAAGACAGCTTTTTAGCCTTCAAGCAATTTTGGAGTTGACTGGAAACTTTGCTGAGAAGAGGGTTGCAATCTTGGAATGTTAGCCTCTTGCACACAAGTGGCATTCCCAAAAATTTGACAGGCATTTTGCCTTCAGGAAACCCTAGGTACTCTTGAATTGTTGCTTTAACAGATTCTCTAACTCCACCATAGAAGATAGCACTCTTGCTAGGATTAGCCTCAAGACCTGAAACTTGACTGAATCTTGTGACACATTGATTAAGTTTCTGAATAGAGGGAAGGTCTCCTTTGCAAAAGAGTAATAAGTCATCCACAAAGATTAAATGGGATATTTTTTGCCTCCCACACTTAGGATGATATTTAAAATCTCTGTCCTGATTCAGAAGGCCTAAACTTCTTGTAAGATACTCCATAGCTAAGATAAACAGATATGGGGAAAGAGGGTCTCCTTGCCTTAGACCTCTTGCACCTTTGAAATACCCATGTAAAGATCCATTGAGAGAGAGATGGAATATTTAGGGGTAGAAATGCATGTCATGATTCTGTTAACCATCTCATTAGGGAACCCCAAGCCTTAGAGAATTTCTTTAATAAAATTCCAGCTAACAGTATTAAAGGCCTTCCTTGTATCAATGTTAATCATAACTCTAGGGAGATATGCTTTCTGCTATAGTTTTTAACCAATTCATGAGCTAACAAAATATTATTTGTAATATATCTACCCTTTACAAAAGCACTTTGAACTTCACTAATAAGATACCCCATGACTGATTGTAATCTATTTGTAAGGATTTTTGAAATGACTTTATATATATACAATTGCAGCATGAAATAGGTCTGAAGTCAGAGGGGGTGCTTGGGTATTGTACCTTAGGTATCAAAGTGATTGAAGTTGAATTAACAGTCCCAAGTAACTTGCCAGTAGTAAAGAACTTATCAATAGCTAGTGTAAACTCATCTCTAATAACAGACCATGCTGACTTGAAAAAGGAAGCTCCATAGCCATCTGGACCTGGAGATTTATTATCAGCCATAGAGAACGCTGCTCTCTTGATTTCATCTTTTGTTGGTGCTGAAAGGTCCCTGATGTGATTTTCATTCAAACATGGACCATTCTTTATAATCCTGATATCTAAAGTTGTTGTTTGAACAACAGTACCCATGAGGTTGCTGAAATAGGTGATGAGCTCATTTGCAATATCCTCACTTTCTGTAATTCTTTCTCACATGCTGTTGTTGAGGACTGATACTCTGTTTTGATGCCTATTTGCTTTGATTATTGAGTGGAAATAGCTTGTACATATTGAGCTCTTAGAAACTATTCACTTATATTAGCATAATGCTTCCTGTTGAGCTCCTTCAAAGAACTCCCCAATAGCTTGAGTTTAGAAATGACCGCATACATTTTTAAGCCATCTACTTGTGTTTGCCATATTGAATTCACTGTGGACAAGTAATTGTCATGATTTGTCCACATTTTAAAGAACTTAAAAGGCTTTTTTTCTTTTTTCCTCCTCTTCATAAATTGAGACTAATGCAGGTGAATGATCTGAAAAGTTTGGAGTTAAGAATTCAACATGACTTGAATTATACTTTTGAATCCATGCATCATTTACAAGGGCTCTATCCAACCTGCACCAGACCCTGGTATCTTGGTCCTGTTTATTACTCCAAGTAAAAAGATTACCCAAAGTTTTTAGATGTAGTAGCTGACAATCCTCTATTGAAGAATTAAAGTCTTTTGTGTCTGCATCAGTGAGTGCTACTCCACCTATTTTTTCCTCATCATTGATCATAATGTTAAAATCTCCACAAAGAAGTCATGGAGAATTCCCAGCAGCTTGATGAATTTGAAGAAGTTCTGTCCATAAATTCTTCCTACATTCCTACTGATTGAAGCCATATACAGAAGATATGATGTAGTCTATCCTTCCATCCACAGACTTTACAGAACAAGTGATATGTTGTGGAGAGATATGCTCAATTTGGATATTAAGAATATCAGGGTCCCATAGAATTAATATTCTGGCTTTACCATTGCCTAGTGCATTTGAAAACCATTTCCATCTGTCAGCTATCTTTCTTGCTACTGCTGGTATGTTAGCCTCTTTAATTTTTGTTTCAATTAAAGCTATGAAAGAAATATGATACTGAAATAAATGTTGTTTTGTCAGATGTTTCTTGGGGGATTTGTTTAATCCCCTAACGTTCTAAAAGGAAAAATTCATTACATTTTGCTTATGGCCCCTGTCCATAGTAGAGGGATCCAAATCACATACCATTGCTGGCAAAGGAGAAAAGAAATTGTTAGGGGTGAGCCTCTTTTTACCTTTTCCCCTTTGCATTTGCATCCATGAAGCCTCTGAACATACTACTTCCTTATTTTTAGTGCTTATTCCTGAATCAGCTTGAAAAACATGCACAACATGCACATGTCTTTCCTCAGCTAAAAAAGAAGATAATCCTTCTCTCTCTTTTTGTCCATCTTCTATTTGATTTTCAACATTTCGAGGCCCTTTCCTAGTTTTGCATACATAGTTCACATTCTGAGCATTCTCTTGAATAAGAGCATCCTTTTCAATATTTCTAGGACATTGCCTAGTTTTGCATACAAAGTGCACTTCCTGAGCATTCTGAAAATCCTTTTTTGATTGCTGATGCACATGTTCTTTGGTATTAGACACCTGAGTATGTAAGTTACGATCCTTCCCATACTCCACATATTCAGGATTATGTATCATAGGATTACCAGCATCTGAACTTTTCAAGAGACTAGCGTTTAGATCAACCTGGACATTTTTGCTTGTTCCAGGGATATTTTTAGGAACCCATCTCTGAGTTCTGGCCTGCCTTCTACAAAATTTAGTATCATGCCCAAATTGCTTGCACAAATCACACCATCTAGGCTTCAATTCATAGTACACTATTTGATTAATCATTTTGCCATTTGGTCCTTGTATAGAAATATGATCTGGCAACATAGAAGGCATTTTGACTTCAATAAGTATTCTAGCATATAATAGCCTCTGTCTATTAGCAGTGAGCTTATCTCTGGCAATTGGCTTGCCAATAACACTTGCTATTTTGCTCAAACATTTAGCATTCCACAAATTCAGCCTTAAACCTGGCAACTGTATCCACATGTGATAGGTATTTTCAAAGCTCTTCTCAATTTCATCATCAGTAGTCTAATGTTTTAGTAGAATAGGTCTTGATCCAAAAAACCAAGGTCCATTTTTAATAATATCACTCATTTCTTCTTTAGTATTAAATCTAAACAGAAAAAGTCCTGATTTAAGCAGCAGAATTTTAGGATTAGCCAAAGGAGCCCAAGCTTTCTTGATATAATTTTCCATATCTCTGAATTTGGCATTGAGTCCTAGAACCTAGCCTATGAGAGATAGTTTCCATATAGATTCTCCTTCATTCTACTCCTGTTCTTCAAAGATCACTGAATCTTTTGAATTTGGTGGAATAAAATTCAATGCCATGCCATTACCTGTCTTTCTATTATCTGCAAAGAAACTAATCCAGCTCTTTTTCCCATTTTTAACAGGATCCAAAGAATGCTCAGATTTTGAGGAGTTTAAAGGAGGGAATTCATCATTTTCTTTAGTACTGTTATCATCAACAGGATTATTACCTTGATCAACATTTTTCAAACCAGTCGAATCCTCAAGAGAATTCAATGTAACAGAGGCAATTTTTTCATTCAAAGCTGAATCTAATTGATCAGAATCTTTTTTTCTTGAAAGATTAGTAGAAAGATGTGGATCAAAAGAATCAACCTCCAAGACATCATCATCAGCCCAAGAAATACTTTTAGAACTACTCACATCATTTGAAGATCTAAATGAGAGCAGAGACTTACAAAGTTGACGAGGTTGGAATCCAATCAGTTGAGAAGTTGCCTGCGATTTAGAATCCACAAGAAACTTATCAGATTTGAGAATCTCCTCCATAGATTTCTTCGCTCTTTCACCTCGAGGTCCTGTTAATCCCATGATTCCTGAGTCAAGATCTTCATCTTCTTGAACAGATTTTGAACCTGATTGAATCCCTGAAGATTGCAAACAAAGATTTGTTGATCGCAATCCAATACTCAAGATCTTATTACGCTACTTTTCTTTTTTCTCGCCATCAAGAACTAGGCAGGGGTGTACGTTAGCAAGAAAATTTTCTCTTGCTAACGTGCACTATGGAGCTAACCGCCAGAAAATATCTTAAAATAATAATAATAATAATAATGGTCTAAATAGACCATGGTGAAAAGGAAAATACTGAATTTGTTTTTTCCCTCCTTGAATAAATGCCTTTTAAAGCTTTGCCAAATGTACTTATTGTAGCAACTATAAATAGAGGGGAGAGAACGAAAGCATGCAAATCCTCCATTTTTCAATGATTGAGAAAAAGCTGATCCCTCTAGAATAAACATTCAAGTAAAGGTAATTATTAGTTTTTTTTAATACATTTTCCGGACTCAGGAAGGTGTCTATATCGCCAAGTAATGAATACATACATGGGATTGCTCTTGGTTGGATATATCGAGAAATAAAGTGCCAACTAAGATAGTACTTCTCAACAACTTCTTTAACAGATCTCCATATTATATCAGCCATTACTTTAATAGAAAATGACGATGTCTTTAGATTATAATACATTTTTAAAGGATTTTCATAAATAAATTTTTTTGAATCCTTCGTCCCACAATCAAAAAATAGTGGACGAACAACTATACAATAGCATCTCACTGTCATCCTTGAGAGAATAAATAATCTATCGGTAATACTAGTTTTACTATCTCTATACTCAAGTGAGCGGCAAAAACTGTGAGGCCTCTCTCTATTGTCGATGATGGTGAAGTAAGAGAGGGTAGGGTATGAAAGTATACTTCAATTAGCACTGTGATTCGCATATATTATTAGTAGTTAGGATACATGTGATTAAATATTATGATTGTTTTTTAGCTTATTGTCTTACCTAACTTAGTTGTTAAATTATTTCTTTTAAATATCCTCTTGATATGTAATTTTATGTGCAAACTTTCATAATACTTACATTAACGTACCGTTATCTTCTAGTTTATGCGTTTTTGTAGCCATAAGAAGTGTAAACAATAAATCATTAAAAAAGATTAGTCACTCAAATTACGGTTAGTTTCTTAAATATATTATAGATTATTATAACAGATGACATTATATTCTTATGAAGAAAAAAGAAAAAAAAACCTTCCATTTTGCTTCATAATGACTATAGAATGAGAAAATTGATAAATTAAGAAAACGTATAATTTATATAAGGATTATTTATTTATTTCATAATGACTATGTAGGCGTCAAAAAATGCTCAAAGATATCCAAATACCACTCAAAATGACATGGAAAGACAATTTACATGTCATCAAACAACACATGTTGGCGCGGCAAAGGTGCTGCAAGACATGCTGCCGCGGCAAAGGCGCGGCAGGACATAGTGCCGCGGCCAAAGCGCGGCAGCCAACAGTGCCGCGGCTATTATAGAGGGGTCCTGTGGCGGTTACGAGGCAGTTATGTGATAGTTTTTGAAGTCCACGTGGCGACATATCAGAAATAGAACGTGTGCTGACGTGGAAAAACAGTTAAAACCACGTAAAAAGTGGTTAAAGATCGTGGGAGGACGGTTTCAAACACGATGAAAACGTGCTGGTAACCGCCTCTTTGGCCGCGGCAGCCTATACTGCCGCGCCAACAGCCGCGACAGAGACGACTGCCGCGCCAACAGCCGCGACAGAGACAACTGTCGCGCCTAAAAAGGGAACTTCTTCAACTGCGACACCTCTAGCTGCCGCGCCCAAAGGAAGAGTTGCTGATCGGTTATTTTCTTAAGTTATCGTCCAAAGAGGCTATAAATACCCCTCTAGACACGAAATAAAGGGGGATTCCAACAGAGAACATCAAGGGGGATCCCAAGAGAGCAGATTGGAGCAAGAGAGAGAGTCTTCGTTCTTCACAAACATCCTCAAGAAGCTTTTGGCCATTCCTAGAGATTAAGCTTTGACTTGATCTTTAGAAGAGTGAACATCTTACATCGATAAGATATTCGCTTCAAATCCATACTTCGATAAACGAAGGAAGGATCCCAAAACAACCTTCACGATTCAATCAGAATCTGTGAATCGGTGGTCCACGGGCTAACGCACCCCCGGCACAGGCAAAGATCCCACGCAAGCAGCGATCCAAACAACGATCCTGCGTTTGTTTCTAAAAAGTTGTAATTTTTCTTTTGTTGTGTAAAAGAGGTCTTATAAAAAGGCTATTTCTTTTGAATTTGTTGTAATCGACCGAAGATATAATGAATTCCACAGCAAAACCAAGTTTTGACGAAAACAGACTATAGAATGAGAAAAACCTATAAATTAAGAAAACATATAATTCATATAAGGATTATTTATTTATTTATTTATTAATCTCTTCTTTTCCCTTTTTCTCTTGTCTCTTTCTTTTTAAAAAAACGATCTTGAATTTATTATGATAATGGATCGTATCATATATAGTTTTATCTCATCTAACCCTATATTCTTTTATTTTAATATGTGAAATGCTGATGTATGTATAAGATTCACAAATTTCAAAACAGTGTATGTTTATTGTTGCCTGATGTGTGTGTAAGATGTAGAACCAGCGAAAACGGGGTTGAAGTTCAGGAAATTTGACGAAAGAAATAGTTTGGAGGTTTCCTGGTCGACCACGACCAAGGGTGCGGTCGACCGAAAACGTGCACGCTATAGGGTAGTTTTTGGATATCTGACCGGTCGACCGTGAGGCTAGGTCCGATCGACCGCAGACCCTATAATGAATTTTTTGGTTTCTATCGTTTTGTCCGATGAACCACGATGGTTTCGGCAGTCGACCTCCAGTTGAGTTTGTGCCTGATTCTAATTTCTTGTTCTGATTGGGTTTGTGTTTTGATATATATTGAAACACATTTTTTAGGGTTTAGTAAAGTTGAAAAGGGGTTATTTGGTGCACACAAAAGAGAGTTTTCTGAGCAATTTGTTTGAGATTTGTGTGAGGGATTTGAGAGCTTTGTTTGAGAGATTTTGAGTGATTTTATAATCCCTATTTGTACTCTCTTCTCTATTAGAGAAAACTCATCCCCTTCTTGCCCCGTGGATGTAGGCAACTTGCTGAACCACGTAAAATTCGTTGTTTGTATTCGTGCTGTTAATTTTGTGTTTGTGTGACATTCTGTCTCGGTGATTTTGTGTTTCCTCGGACCCCAACAAGAGGCTTCAGAGCCTAACAAGTGGTATCAGAGCACCATGCTACGCTTGGGTTAGGTGGAGGAGTAGATCGCTTTGGAAGCTCGTATAGGGTTTCAATTAGAGACAAAGGTAGGATTTTTACTATTGTGGATCTTGTCTTCCGTCGTGTGAGGGTGAGATTTTTGGAGGCTCGTGTTAGGGTTTCAAGTGGAGGTAAACATCTACCTTTCTTGCAGTTTGGATCTATTTTTTAGTTTGTTCTGTATTGGTTTGTTGGTGTTTTAGGGAAGATGGCTGAGAAAGAAGGTGTTGAGAGTGGTACTTCTGGCGGTGAAGACCGTTCAAAGTTTGAATATCCACTCTATAAAAATAGATGTTGAGAAGTTTAATGGCACGAACAACTTTGGCTTATAGAGATGTGAAGTTTTGGATGCGTTGAACGTGCAAAATTTAGAAGACACTTAGGAGTTGGACGACAAGCTGGACAACATTGAAGAAAAGGTTTAGAGGAAGATGAACCGGACGGCGTGTGGCATGATTAGGTGTTATTTAACGCAGGATCTAAAATATGATGTGATCAATGACACTTCTGCAAAGAAGATTTGGGAGATTCTCGAAGGTAAGTATTTGACGAAGAGTGTTGAGAACCGCTTGCATCTGAAGAGGAGACTTTACCGTTTACAGTTGAAGAAGGGAATCTCAATTAGTGATCACATGAATAACTACGTGAAGCTTCTTATGGATTTGGCGAATGTGGATGTCATGATCGAGGATGAGGACAATGCATTGTTGTTGTTGAGTTTCTTGCCTGATGAGGAATATAAGACCTTTGTTCTTACCCTAATTAATGAAAAGGTATCTATTTCGTATAGTGAGGTTACCGTTGCCTTTGTGAATTATCAGCTAAGGAAGAAGGACAAGGAGTCATCAAATGATACAATATCAAAGACATTAACCACAAGAGGGAAAGTCCAAATCGAAATAGGAAGTCGCAGTCTAAAGGAGCACATCCTTCAGTTAGTAGAAATTAATATGCTTTTTGCAAAGAAGATGGACATTGGAAGTTAGAATGTCCAAAGTTGAAGGATAAAGCCAGAAAGAATAAGGGGAAAGCCGTACAAGCTTCAGAGGTGAATGTTACCAAAGCTAGTGGCGACAATTCAGATTCGGATTCTTCAAGCTACTCATGCCCAGTACTACCATCAGTTTGTTATGCCGACTCTACAGAATAGATGTTGGATTTAGGTATTACATACTATATTTGTCCTAGGAGGGATTGGTTCTCTGGCTTTGAGGAGTTGACAAGAGGGGATGTCGTGCGCATGGGTAATGATCATGTATGCCATGTCGGTGGTATTGGAACAGTTCGAATCAGGATGTGTGACGGGGTGACTAGGGAGCTGAAGAAAGTGAGATTTGTTCCGCAGTTGACGAATAACATCATTTCTCTTAGAATTTTAAAAGCAACAGGTTATAGGGTGATCTTAGAGAATGCAATTCTGAATGTCACAAAGGGGTCCATGATTATGATAAAGGGCATCACGAAGAATAACTTGTACTACTTGACTGGAAGTACGGTGATAGGTAGAATGCTGGCGACTTCTATTAATTCAGCTAGACTGTGACGTTTGAGGCTGGGACATTCTAGAGTTAGTTCCTTGCAAGCTTCGGAAATGCAAGGATTGGTGAGAGGTTCTTTGACCTACAATTTGAAGTCTTGTGAGCATAGTGATGTGAGCAAGAAGACCAAGGTGAAGTTTGGCATCTCTATTCATCGAGCTAAGAGCCTTCCAGATGATATTCACGTGGGTGTTTAGGGGCCTTCTAAGGAGGCATCATTGGGAGGTAATAGGTAATTGGTTTTCTATGTTGATGACTGTTCTAGGCATGTTTGGATTGCAACCAAGTCCTGTTTGAGTGAAGTCCTAGTAGTCAATAACTGGTGGAAGAAGTGTATAAAGACCAAAATAGACAGAAAGGACAGAGTACTCCATTTTGATTTTGGTGGGAAGTACAAGAGAGATCCATTTCTGCATTCGTGCTGAGCTCAAGGCAGTTTGAGACACTTTATTGGAAAGAAAACATTGGGGTAACGAGATGAGGTGGCAAATTTGATGAGTTGTTCCTTGCTGGAGAAGGATCAGTAATTGGTGTCAAGTAGTAGTTTGAAGAAGAGTTTTGGTACTGAGGCTTTGACATATTCGAGCCATCTTATTCATAGGTTGTTGTCTGCTGCGATTGGAGTATTTAGGTCTTTTAGAGCAGCTTCAGATTTTGGTTTGCTTCGGATATTTGTGTTCCCTGTATATTGTCACATCGAGAATGTGAAAATTGATCCGAGTGCATTTTTGAAATTCAGAGGCGTGTTTGGCTACATGTTATGGGACTCTGTTTTCAAGAAGATTGTTTTGAGCAGTAATGTCACATTCAACTCTCAGCAGGTGAAGAGTATTGGTTAGATCAGAGATGTATCATAGCAGGAGGAGAATGATGCTACTTCACGTTGGGTTGAGATTACTCCATGTTCTCCAGATCATTCTGTATTATTTAAGATTCTAGCTGAGGTGACACAGATTAGGGATCATGTTGGTGTGGATACAGATAATGAGTTTGAAGATCAGGATTCGAGTGTAGCAGGTGGACACAGTTTAGATTTGGTTATGGTCGTTGGCTCATCTCAGGTGGAGGTTTTTGGTAGTTGTGTTTCTTCTATATGTTCACGGGAAAAGTTGGGTCTTTCTTCATTATCGATTCCATTGCACTCAGTTAACAACTTTATGCGTTACAAAGAGATCCGGTCTTTTTATAAGATCCGGCTTACAATGAAAATCAAAATAAAACAAAGAAATCAAAATTACAACTTCTCTCTTTTATCGAACAAATCACAAGATCCTGTTATCCGGTCTCTTGCTTTGTGGGTTGTTTGCCTGTGCCGGGGTTGATTACCGTGGACCACCGCGCAATCTCGATCCGAACAGATCTACGTGGTGTGACGGGTATTATCCCACCAAGGAGATAATAGCCGTGAGGGATCGTTTCACCAAGGAAATGCTCGCTCAAATCTCGGGATCTAAGAACCAAGCTTAGATCCGGAGTGGAATGACGTAGATCTGGAAGTCCAAGCCTTCAAGCCTTCACAATCCGAGTTGAGGTCGCAATCCGGCAGAGTTTCGGCTCTTCAGAAGTTTCAGAAAAAAGTCCTCCCAAATGAACAAACACCTGGCCTATTTATAGGCACTCAGAACTGTGCATATGCACAGTTCTGAGCCTAGCCACCCCTAGGTGGTTCGGCCTTGGCCGAGCCACCCAGGGATGGCTCGGCTTGGGCCGAGCCACCCCAGGTTCGCTCGGTTTTGGCCGAGTTCCCGGGTGTTGGTTCGTTTCGTCGTTTTCCGGTGTTTCCGGTTCTTCGTCGTTCGGATTTGATTCGGTTTCTGGAATCGACTCATTGACTTGATTCCAAATATGGCAGTTAATCCGTTTCTGGGTTCGAGTCCGGGATTGATCTTGATTCGATCGTTATATCACCGAGTTCGCTCTTGTTTAGATGACTCGGTGATTCCCCGAAACGTTGGTTTGATTCCACGTGCAAACATATTCCGTTGCTTGCGTGCCTCGTCGCCTCGTCGCTCGACCGTCCGTTGATTTGTCGAATCATCGTGCCGAGCTAAGCTAAGGGACCTATAGGCAATTTTACACGCCTACAGATACCCCCTCCAAAATGTTCCAGCCTCATTCTTTTATAGAGGAGTCTGGAATATTTTGGATATGATTGTCCCTACCCTTTGTCGGTGTAACGGGACCTGGAACGACTTTCGTTCTGTATTCCTTCGCTCCTTCAGGCTATTCGGTGCTTTGTCGAATGCTTGTAAGGATTCCGGTGCTGCATTCATTGTCTGACCGTCGTCGGAATTTGAACTTGAAGTCGATTCCTGATTTTCCAATCTTTAGCTCGTGTTTGTTGGTTCGACATACAACTAACCCTCGATTGTTGGCGTTGAGTCTTTGTTTGCGACGCGTTGTCCAGCGTCGTGTTATTGAGTTATCCTTAAGAATATTTTTAGAAAAAATATTCTCCAGGAACTTCTCAATAACAATGGGGAATAGTTTATACTCGTATACCTTATTGGAGTATTTCCGTGTTCAAAATGAGTTGAACCGGCTTGAAAATGAGCCAAAAAAGGCAGTAATTTGGCTCAAAAAATTTCTTCCGTTCCTTCCGAATGTGCGGGAGAGACAGGAATAAACCAAGGATGGGACCCTCAGTTGTTTTGAAGTCGTTTCGACGCTTGATTCAACCCTATTTGGACTGATTTGGACTGGTCCGGTTCGGTTCAACTTGGTCCGGTCCAGTTCAACTTGGTTCACCTTATAAATAGGGGTCCATTTTCTTTCTTTTTCTCTTTTTTTTCTTCTCCTCTCTAGGGCCGGCCGAAATTCTCCCCTCCCCTCTTGATTTTTTTTTCCGTCGAGCATCCGTTCTTCACCAAAATTTGATCTTTGTCTTAGATCTGATCTTCCTTTGGATCTTTGACTGAGAAACCTCTCCAAAAATTCCATCTTTAGAATTTCTTTCAGGCCCCTCGAGCGCGTGGTGAAAGTTTCCAAAAAGGCTTTATCTTTATTGGATCTCGAGCCTTTCTTCAGGTAAATCCTTCACAATTATGATCTTTTTCATGCTCAGTTCAATTTATGCACTTGTGGGATCGCATGTGAGGGTCGAGGGTGTGATTTGATGCCTCGAGTTAATCTTTCAAGAGGGTAGATCTGATAAAAAAAATGATCTTTTTTCTAGATCTGACCTCTTTTAACTTATTCTGCAGCTTGTCATGTCGCGTGCTTCGAGAGGTCGTTCCCCTGCTATGTTGGCTGATGGCGCGCCTCCCTCCTATGCTGGTGAGTTATTTTTGGTAGTATTTGGAAATTTACAAATTAGTCCCTATTTTCTTGTAAATTTACAAATTGGTCCCTTTTTACCCCACGTTGTTCTCCTTGGCGAGGCAATCGGGAAGAGCCT
>BQKN01066068.1:513566-534308 GCA_022839385.1 Asparagus kiusianus
CCACGTTGTTCTCCTTGGCGAGGCAATCGGGAAGAGCCTTGATTCTCGTTGGTGAGGATCGACGCTTCAAAGATATGTTTTGCTTGGTCAAAACCATATCTCAAACTTAAAGGGGGCGATTTGACTCTACATTGCGCTTTATAAGGCAGGGATATGTTATCGACATACCCTGTGTTGTGATTGCACAATGTGGCCAAATCGTCTCACCCTTTATAAGGCAATGACTCTATCTTAATTATTTGTAAGATGAGTTCAATTCCCCTTCATAATAGAGACTAACCAATGTTTAATTGTCTATTTTGTAGTGGGGTACCCTTCTGGATCGTTCTCGTCCCACGCAGTCTGTGGGCGTCGTGGCGAGTATTACTCGACCTCCGACGATCCTTCTCCTATTCCAGCTACTCCTCAGTTTGCTTCGGGTACATCGACTGAGGTTGCCCAGGTGGTGAGGGAAGGTAGTCATCGAGCTATTCGTCAGCTGATCACAGATGTGCCTTTTGTGAAGGATGCCAGCTCTACTCAGCCTCTTCGGAAGAGCGACTTCCTGTTTGGTGATTCTGTCGATGACCCAGAAGCCGTATTCATTGACGCTGAGCAGTGGCTCCATAAGACCGGCAGCGGCTTCATATACTTGCCGGAGATTCCTCGACATCGCTCGTTGACTGAGCTCAGGCGTCAGGCCGTGACGCGGGAGATGTCGTGGCGTTTGACTGAGGATCATGAGAGCGTCCATTGCGGTTACGTCACTCATCAGGCAGCTCCTGGCTCGAGCAGGAGTCATATCACTGGATTGCATCCTGGAGTGTTGGGACTAGATGCACCACCACGTAACGAGTTTCTCGCCACTGCCTCGACCTTGAGGAATCGCCTCGCTACCCTAGGACGGGAGATGCCTGCTACTCGTCACAGGATTTACGGTTGGGTCCATTCTTTGGACAAGTCTTGGTGGAGTCGCATGACGATGTATGTTTTGAGCCGATGGAGCGAGGAGTTGCACACTTGCGGTTTGTATGCAGCTGTTCGTGCCACCATGTATGGCTTGCCTGTCAGTTTGAGGCATTTCTGTGCTTTGTTCGAGCTATATAATCCAGACTCGAACACTTTTCTGACCCGGCAGGGGGAGTTGGGCTTGGCTCTCCACGAGATGCACAGGATTTCTGGCTTGCCCATGGGACAGATGCTATACCAGGAGTACTTTCCCTCTAACCATGAATTGGACCAGTTGAAGGATCGCATACCTGATCGCTATGAGACTTTATGGGATCTCACTTGTCATTATCACATTGCTTTAGCACAGTCTGAGCCTTTAGCGAAAAGGACTAAGCCTCCGTGAGTCTGAAGCAGTTTGCGAACTATTTGTTCAAGAACCTGGAGAACCGTTCTGGCGAGGATATTTGTGAGTTGGCCCCACTCACTCCTTCAGAGGTGAACAGTCTGTTGAAGAAGATTGACGCTCGTTCTTATACTACTAGCAGTCCTGAAGGTGGCTTCCCTGCGAAGACCAAGTTCAGATCTTTCTTATGGCATGCGACCACACCGATCCGACCGATGACTCTTCTTGCCGGCTTTCTTGCTATCTGGTTGAAGAAGTGCGTGGTTCCATACCAGTCTGGCGACGCCTTGCCCTTGGAGGTGCTCTATCCAGCGGTTCATCTTGCCTACAAGAAAGAACTCTCACTTCTTCTGGTGATGGTAGCTGACATTCACCGAGGACTTCGACAGCTTTCTAGTGCCTTCACACGGAAGGAGACCGATTTGCCGGGTCAGATTCCCACTCTTAAGGTGGAGCTTCCGTATGCTTATCTGATGGCCTGGTTCGTACTCCACCGCTCGGATATGATGTCGGTGCCGAACGCCACAGATCACTCCGTTCCTCTGCTACAGTTGCTTGAGAATGGCAGGTGGGAGGGTCGAGGATTTTCTGATGTCAGACAGCAGCTGCAGGTCCACAAGTGTTGGGCATTCTCCACTTGTTTTCCACAGTTCTCCGGCCGGTACGGCGAGTGCTTGATAGATGATGAGAGGCCGAGAGAGTATCGGACTCACTTAGACATTGGCTGCTTCAATTGGCTAGTGAACATCAGGCCTGGCTATCTGACTTTTCGGGTGAGGGATCAGTGCTTCATAGAGCCATATCTACCCTGCCGATTCGCTCGCCAGTTTGGCTATGATCAGCTCTATATCGGGAATCCTCGTCAGCAGTTTCGGACCCATAGTGGTTTGGTAGACGGTCTCCGTGCATGGTTGTGGACCGTGACTGGCTGTACTGGTGCTAAGTTCAGTCTCCCGAGTATTGATCGGCAGTTGAACCTCACTTTCTTGAGCTGCAAGTGGTTGCTAGCAGCTAACAAGACTGTCCCCGTGAAGCCGATTGCAGAGATAGAGGCTGAGAAGGCTTCTCAGCTTGATTCCCTTAAGATTCGGGAGAACGCTCGGGCACAAAGGACGCGGAACAAGACTCGCCGGATTGATGAAGAGGGCCAGAGGACCTTCAATTCCACAGATGAGGCTTCAGGCGGGGATCCCGAAGATTATGATGACCTTTCCGAGCGAGGTTTGTAATTCATCTTTTATTTCCATCTTGCAGAAGTATTGAAACTGACTATAGTTTGATGTTTCAGGGACCACAGTTGATCAAGATGAAGAGTTTCGTCCTCCTCCCCAGGCGAGACCTTCGATCCCCATGGCTAGGCGGAAGAGATTAGCCCGTAAGCCGCGTGCAGCTTCCCGAGCTTCTGATATGGACTTGGCTGGCGATGACCCTGCCAGTGACGGAGGTAATATCCATCCTGTGAACCATTCTCTTGGTTATTCAGAACATTGACTCATGCTCTTCTATCTTTATATAGGAGCGCGTGGAGAGAATGAGATGAGTCCCGATCCCATCCCCGTGTCTCCCGATGAGTTTGACCCACTACCTCATGAAGAGAGGCCTACCGGGGTTGCTGACATTGGAGAGGAGATCAATGTAGGACCCGATTCCGTGAATCCAGGTACATCTAACACTGACACTGAATTTCTTTAGATAATACATCAACGAATTTGTGTATCTTCTAACTGTCCTCTACTTCTTGCTTCTTCAGATAACTTGCAGGAGGCGAATCCTGGAAATGAGGAGGCTGATGCACCTATGAGAGGTAACTCATTTCCATTAGTTGTAGTCTCTTCATTCTTCTTTGGCATTGATATTCTTTTATGTCAGATTTCTCCATCGATGACTTTGACGAGGGAAGCTTGTTTGCGGACACTCCTATGATGCGCTACATATATAGCTCACCTCAGATTGAGGACCAGCTACCTGGAGACATGTTTTCCGAGTCCGCCTTCGCTGAAAATCCCGAGGATGGTTCCTTTGAAGGTATGTGCTTCTTTCTGAGTTAATTATAGGACTAGCCAATCTTGACTAATGTAACTATAATGTAACGCCTCTGCGAATTCTGTTTTGAATCTGGCAGGAGCTTTTATTGAGAAAGACCCTGTTGAGCCGGCTGTGAGACCAATTACACCAGTTGATGCACCTACAGCCGTTACACCTCCACTACCCCCAGCGGATCAAGGGGAAGAAGGTATAAGTTAACTCATTGAAGAGTGTTATTCCTTTTTCTTATTAAGACTTTTGACGGAATTCTCCCTTTTTTGTGTAGGGCGTTCTTCTCGTCTTCATGTCTTAGTGAAGGAGTTGTTATCTGACGACGATCCTGACAAGGTCGTCATCTGCATAGACGTTCGTTCCTTCTTCTCCTTTGTGAATGCTATGATCGGCAAGCTCTTTCACGATGGATTTTCACTTCACCAGTTTAAACCTCTCCTTAATTCCAGAATCAACTTGATAAGGGAAGCAGGATACCCAGATTTGGCGAAGGCCATAGTTGACGATATCGACTGCCTAGAGCATGAGCTTCAGATGTTTCTTGAGCTTCGAGATACCGGAGCCTCTTCCTTCATTGCTGCTGAGCTGGAGACCCATTTACAGTCACTGCGCGAGACTCAGCTTCTTACTAGTCTTGAGGTTCAGGCGCAGCGAGACCGAGTAGCTCGGGTTGAGACCGGCCTTGCTACCAGATTATCTTCACTTGCCGAGCTCCGCTCTTCTATTACTTCTTGTGGGACCAAGATAGATCAGCTTAGAAAAGAACTCCGCGAAGAAGAGGAGACTTTTGGCATTCTTCAGATGACAGAAGCACAGGACCAGCAGACCTGTACGGCTTTGTCCGATGAGTTGAAGTCTTTGAAGCAGAGGCTAGTCGAGATCGAGGAGGCTGCTGCGAAGACTTCGACCGCCACCGAGGAGTCCCTTAGGGCTGAACTTAGGCAAGCTTATGATGAGAAGCTGTCTAAGGTCAGCCAGTAGATTTTTAGCCACAGTCTTGATGTCTGATTTTGTTTACTGAGTGTTTTGACTCTTGACTCTTTTAGTGAAATTCCTTTTTATCTTTATTATGATTCGTCATTCCGTTTGAAATGATTGACCACAATACTCATAGGATTTTTGGCAAACCCTCAGCCATCAACGGGTTTGATGAGCCTTTACCGACTACCGTTTGAGTCGGGCTAGCATGCGAATTGTTTAAATCCGCTCACATGTAACGTTGCGCTCAGAGATTGAATTCTCTGAGACTTTGTGCTATGATGTCGAATACATAGACTTCGCCATTGTTACGGGAATAGGCTACTCGGCGACACGTGTGAGGTGTTGGCTTTAGGATTTTTGGCCAACCCCCAGCCTCTAACGGATTTGATTAGCCTTTACCGACTACAGTTTGAGTCGGGCTAGCGTGCGGATTGTCTAAATCCGTTCCGCACGTGACGTTAAGCTAAAAGAGTTAACTCTTTTAGTGCTACGACGTTGAATACGTAGACTTCGTCTTTCTCCTGTGAAAAGACTAAACAGCAACGTGTATGAGACGTTGACTTAGGATTTTTGGCAAATCCTCAGCCTTCAACGGATTTGATGTGCTCTGACCGACTACCGTTTGAGTCGGCTTTACATGCGGATTGTTTTAATCCGTTCCGCATGTGACGTTGCGCTAAAGGAATAAACTCCCTTAGACTTTGTGCTACCACTTTGAATATGTAGACTTTGCCATTATTATGGGAATAGGCTACCCAGCAACGTGTATTAGACGTTGGCTTATCCCTATTTAGGCTTTGGGACAAAGGACCCCAGAGTCAGACTCTGGTATCTTTTTCTACGGATAAAGACCAAACCGGCGACGCGTGTTAGGCGTCGACGTATCCTTTCTTAGGATTCAGGATAAAATTCCCCATGCGTATGAGGCATGGATTTCGGTGTTATTAATAACAACCTGCCACAATGTTGAATATGCGGACGGGTGTTCTTTTTAGCGGTTAAGAACTAACCGGCCGCGCGTGTTAGGCGCAGACTTATCCTTACTTAGGTTTCAGGATAAAATACCCCAGAATCGAACTCTGGTGTCTTTTTCAATCGGGAAAAGACTAAACCGGCAGCGCGTGTTAGGCGCAGACTTATCCCTGCTTAGGATTCGGGATAAACTTCCTAAGATGAATCTTAATTTTATAAATTTTGGAAAAAGAGTTGGTGTGGGAAGGAAGAATTTTATATTCTATTCCCTGGACAAGGAAGGAAGAATTTTATATTCTCTTCCTTGTTTCTGGAAAGGAAGAATTTTATATTCTATTTCCAGTGCAAGAAGGAAACTAGAAGTGGGATCTCCACTCCGAGAATCCGGAAGATCTAGATAAACTTACCTTTTATAGGATTGGTTATCTGATCGAAAGATGAGTTCTTCGTTTATCGAAGTGAAATTTCTACTTCGGTTATAACCATGAGAAGGTTTAACCAAAGAGAAAGGAAAGGGAGTCCCTTCGTTTATTGAAAGGGGACTCTGAATTGAGATTGGACCTTTTTGGTGAACTCACTGTCAACTGAAATTGATCAGTGAGGGATTTTGGTGGTTTGAATTCGGGTTATCCTTTAGAATATTAAGTGAAATATCCTTCAAGGAACTTCCCGATAAATGAGTTGTCCTGAACGTACTAGGGATAGTACTTTTTCAAAAACTTCCCATTTATTGGCATTAATTGCCTATCACCCTCTAGAGAAATTAAGCGATAAGCACCGTTCGAATAGACTGTGTCTATTACAAACGGTCCTTCCCACTTAGGTTCGAATTTACCTTTCTTCTTGGAGGTGAGGATTATTGGTCGGCGAGCAGCGAGGACCAGATCTCCTTCCTTGAAGCTTCTTTGGTGAACCCTTTTGTCAAAAGCCCTGGATATCCTAGCCTGGTAGAACTCGATGTTTTGTTGAGCTTCCAAGCGCTTTTCGTCCAACCTTTCGAGTTCCTCGAGACGCTTTTGATGCTGCTCTTCGGTCGTCATCTCCGTTACGAGAGCGATCCGAAGGGAAGGAATTTGAATCTCCAACGGTAGTACAGCTTCACATCCGTACACCAAAGAATACGGAGTAGCTCTTGTAGGAGTGCGTATTGTGGTGCGATAAGCCCAGAGCGCTTCGCCGAGTTTATCGTCCCAATCTCGCTTATTGGTCTTCACAAGCTTTGACAGGATCTTGATGATTGTCTTGTTGAAAGCCTCAGCTAATCCGTTCGCCGCGGGATAATAAGCTGTTGACGAAACGTCCTGAATTTTGAATTTGTCACAAAACCTGATGAAGGCATTTCTTATGAATTGCGGACCGTTGTCATGAATGATCCGCCTCGGCACGCCGTGTCGGTATATGACGTAATGCTTGATGAAGTTGATGACGTTATTCGTCTTTACTTCTTTAAGCGGAATGGCTTCAGCCCACTTTGAAAAGTAGTCGGTGATAGCGAGAATAAATCGATCACCTTTGACTGAAGGCGGGAAGATGGGACCGACGATATCCATACCCCATGTCTCGAATGGCCAAGACGTGGTTGATGTGTGCAATCGCTCCGGGGGTTGGTGCATATAATTCGCATGCACTTGACAAGCATGACATTCTCGGGCGTACTCGATCGCGTCACGAACCATTGTCGGCCAGAAATATCCCATTCTTCTGATTCGATTATACAGCTTGGGACCAGGCTGATGCGCACCGCATTCTCCTTCATGTGCTTCCTTAAGAACTTCTTTTGCTTCTTCGTTCGAAAGGCATCGGAGGAGTAAGTCGTCATACCCCCGGCGATATAACGTACGGGTCTCAGTGTTATAGAAGAACCGTGGCGCTCTTCGACGGATAGATTCCTTTTCCTTTAAAACCTCTGGCAAGATACCATATTGGACGTAATCAATGATGGGAAAGCACCAATCTCGGGACTCAGACCCAATTTGGGTTGAGTTCACCTCTTTGGCGTTTACATTTCTATCTTCTTCCTCTTCGATATCCATATCGTATATGGGTACGCAGAGTTGGTGTGATCTTACTGTGACTAGCAGTTCAGTTTCGGGCGGTTGCGCGAGTGATACTGCTAGTGCTGCCAGTGCATCTGCATGAGCGTTCTGGAAACGCGGGATATATTCGATATAGAATTCTTCAAAAGAATCTGCCATTCTGACGGCCTCCTAGTGGTATGGAATCAGGTCTGGGTTCCTGACTTCATACTCTCCGCGGACTTGGTTAACGATCAATTGAGAATCTCCAAAGGCTTCGAGATATTCAACCCCCAGCTCCTTGGCGAAACTGAGTCCAATGATGAGCGTGTTGTATTCGGCTACGTTATTGGAACATGGGTTCGTCAACGAATAAGCTCGGGGCATTACGTGCTTCCCTGGGGAAACTAAGACAACTCCAACTCCGGAGGTGACTTTAGGACATCCAGGGGTTACTGCCTTATTAACTGCTCTCGAAGCACCATCGAAGTATAGCTGTCATACTTGTTGGTGTGATGTGGTATTAACCTCGTGGGTTTCATCTGGTAAATCATCATATACTTCGACTGTATCTGTTGTCGGGCTTGCCGCCAAAAGATCACAAATCGCTTGTCCTTTGACCGACTTCTGCTGTTTGAAGTGCAGATCATACTGGGACAAGAGAAGGGCCCACTTTGCTAACCGCCAATTCATCGAACCTGGTTGAGTCATGAACACCCGTACCGGATTAACATTGGCAATGACGTAAATCGTCTGGCCCACCAAGTAATGTCACATCTTCTGTACTGCAAACACCAATGCGAGACATTCTTTCTCGATCATCGGATACCGAGACTCGGCGCCTATCAAGGTCCGACTTAGATAATAGACTGCCTGTTCGTGACCATTATCATCGTCTTGTGCTAATAAAGCACTTACCGAATGGTTCATCGCCTTGATGTAAATCAAGAACGGTTTACCTGATTTTGGTGCAACAAGAACAGGTGGATTCATCAGATATGCCTTGATATCTTCGAATGCCTTCTGGCAAGCATCGTCCCAAATAAACGATACGCCTTTCTTGTTTAGCTTCGAAAATAGTTGGCACTTCCCAGAAAGATTTGAAATGAATCTCCGGATATACGCCAAACGCCCTTGCAATCCTCTGAGTTCTCTTAGATTCTTCGGGGGTTGCAATTCATTTATCGCCTTTACCTTGTCTGGGTCGATATGTATACCCTTGGTAGTAACGACGAATCCAAGGAATTTTCCGCTGGACATTCCGAGGAAGGATTTTGTGGGATTCATCTTCAATTGATGACTCCGCATGAGATCAAACATTGTTCTCAAGTCCTTGATGTGATCTTCTTTGCTGCGGCTTTTCACCACCAAATCATCAACGTAGCATTCAACTGTTTTCCTGAGGTGTTTCTGGAAAATCTTAGTCATCGCTCGTTGGTATGTGGCACCTGTGTTCTTCAGACCGAACGGCATCACCGTGTAACAGAAGACACCGAGGGGCGTTCTGAATGCTGTATGCTTTTCGTCATCGGGATGCATCTTGATTTGATTATACCCCGAAAAGCCGTCCATGAAAGACATTCTCTCGAATCCGCACGTATTGTCGATGATGACGTCCGTGATTGGGAGAGGAAAATCGTCTTTTGGACATGCTTCATTCAGGTTCCTGAAGTCGATGCAAATCCTGATTTTGCCATTCTTCTTCATGACTGGGACAATATTGGCTAACCAATCTGGATGTTGTTCCTCCCGGATAAATCCTGAGTCGATCAATTTCTTGACCTCTGCCTCGATGGCTTCCATAATCTGCGGACGAAACCGTCTTTGCTGCTGCTTGATCGGTTTAGCATCCGGCTTGATGTCGAGGTGGTGCATTGCCACATTGGGGTCGAGCCCTGGCATGTCTTCATAGTTCCAAGCAAAGACATCGATGTACTCTCTGATCAGGGCAATCAACTCCTCCTTCTCATCTGATGGAAGACTACCGCTGATAAATATGGGCTTTGGGTTGTCTTCATCGCCCATGTTAATTTGGATTACTTCGTCTTCGGTGGGTGGCTCTCTTTGTTCGAACCTATCACCATATTGCATGTTTAGGTGATGAACCCATGGGTCCTCCCACGTTGGCATTTGGTCGTCGTCCTCCAACGTGGACGGATCAGCTGTAGTCATGTTCAACATTAAGGCCTTGAACATTTCTCCCAAACTTGTGTCGGAATCTTCAGCTGAAGAATCTGGCAAATACCCATCCTTAGCCTTGTTAGCAATTTGATCGATGATCTGCCACCCACATTCGTCATCTGATGAAATATAGCCTAAGCCTCTCTTGTGACGATAATAGCCCTCCGGTTTACCCTTTGGTACATATGCCGCTTTGACTGGGACACGGGAACCTCGATCGAAGTATAGACCTTCTCCGAGTGTGAAATCATATCCTTGTCTTTCCATGAGCTTGCGCGCTTCTGGACTGTACTTAGATAAATATAAACCAGATTTGTTACCATCTTCATCCTCTCTTAGGAAATGATCTGGCACCGGAAGATTTTCTCCTTTACCGAAGATTACTTCTTTTTGTCCCCCTATTTTGGCGGGAATAATCTGAGTTGTTCCGAAAGAGTGTTGGAGACGCTTCTTCGTTACATACGACGATCGGAGCGGCATACATAATTCGGGATTATCGTACAATCCCTTTATCGCATCATCAAAAGACAAGGAGTACTCTAAACCATTATTTATTTCAAGTTCGGCAAGTTGCCAGTTACAACCGCCATCCGACGACTGTTCGTCGTCGAGATTGATTACAAAGGGTACAATATCATTAAAAACAAAACCACCATTGTAATCGAATCCGGCCTCGGAATCAGCTTCTTCTCCGCTGTCCGTGCCTTGGACCGATGGTTCTGTATCGGATTCGTTACCATAAAGGAGAGAATCTGTGAAGTAGTTCTCGTACCCTTTGAATGGCTGCTTATCCGCGACCACCGTCCTAACTCTTCCATTAGTGTCGACATATTTCAAACACTGATGTAGAGTGGAGGGGACTATAATGTTACTATGGATCCAAGGCCGACCCAATAGTAAGTTATAGGATGTCTCAGCATCAATCACGTAGCACGTGACCTCCGTCTTTAAATCGCCCATTTAGCACTTTATCCGGATTTTACCCAAAGGTCTTGACCCGCTGGTGTTGAATCCGTATATGACTGTGCCTGTAGACGCCAACTTGCTGACTGGAATGCCAAGGCTATGCATCAGTCGAAGTGGCATAATACTCACAGCGGAACCCGGATCCACTTGGATTCGGTTAACTTCGCTGGAGCCAATGTACCCGACGAAGTACAGGGGCCGATCGTGATTTGAATTCTTCGTCTGCATGTCCTCTTTGGTAAAGGTGATGCAGGGAATGTTCTTGGCTGCCACATTACACTGTTGGGCTGACAGTTCCAGTTCCTCGGGCGCTGGTTTGATTCGAGTAAGGAACACCTCTGAATCGGCCAGGGCTTCTTGCAAGGCTTCTCTAGTTTCCTTAGATAGCCGCAGCAATTCATAAAGTGTTATCCTTGCTGGAATGTTGGCTAGCTGAGCCATGATCTCGAAGACACGCGGATTTTTCGAACTTCCCGGTTTATCTCCTCCAATTGGACGACTGAAGCGAGACTGCTTCGGGTTCTGAACCTCTTGGGATCCTTTGTCTTTCTGTTTATCTGCCGGCTGTCGTCGAACATCTTCAGCCGGTTTGGGAATTGGGATCACCCCTATCTCTATGAGAGTCTTGGCTGGTCCCTGTTTTGTCACCCCTAGCTTAGCTGCTTGTTCATTATGTGACGGATAGTTGAAGTGGTATTGGTTCCCGCTTCTGGTGGTGAAGACTTCTTGTTCATCTTCAGAAAGTGGGAAAGCTGGGATTCCTTCGTCGTCTTTTCCTGGGATGGCGGAAACTCCGTAGCAAGACTTTCCTTTCCCTTTAGATTTCTTCGTGGATGACGATCCGGCCCATTGTTCATCTTCAATCAGGTCGGGGTGGACCCAAAGGATTTCGCCGTTCGGGGCCGTGTGTGGCACTAGTCCCTTTTGGCGCTGTCCGTGCGGGTCGTCATTTACCGTCTTCATCCCAACTTTGGTGACACGCTTCGGCTCAAACCAAGCTATGGGTACTGACCCAAAACTGATCGACACCGCATTTGCTCCCACATTCTTGGCCGGTTTCGGAGTTATGACTCCTACATCGATCAACGCCTGAATCTTGTCCTTGAGGTGGTAGCAGGACTTTGTAGGGTGGTGGACCGCTCTGTGATACGCGCAGTACTTTGGGTCTGTCACTTTAGTGGCTCCTTCATGATCCACAATCGCCGGCAGCTGGATCTTGTTGTTCTCCAACAGATATTTGAAGATGCCGGGAACTTCGTCATCTTTGAAGGAGTAGACTTTGGGAAACCTCGGCTCTGAAGACTTTTGCTTCTGAGACCGCTGCTGCCAATGTGGCTGCGATTGCTGTGGAGCTCGTTGCTGCTGCTGCTGCTGTTGCTGAGGTTACAATTGAAAGGTTTGGTTAGCATCAACAGCATTAACCTGAGCTTTACCTTTTCCTTTCTGGTTGAAGTTCTGCTTCGGAGGGTTTGTAGCCGGTTGGCCTCTCTCCGCCTTCTTCCTCCTGAGGAACCGCTCAGCTTGCTCGCCTCGGACCTTCAAGTCCTTCCATGTCTTGGATGGAGCTGTGCCCATTGCTTCCAAAACATCCAGCGAGAGGTTGTTGTGGCAGGTCTGAAGAATGAACTCCTCGCTGATCGGGTCCCGGCAATTCATCGCCTTATTCCGGAACCTTTTGACGAAGACTTCGACCAATTCTCCGTCCTTCTGCTTCTCATCGAGCAATGTCCCGATAGAGATTTCAGTGTCGTCGTCAAAGAAATTCGCAAGGAATTTGGTCTCCATGTCGTCCCAGCTGTTTATGCTTCCTGGCTTGAGGCGACGATACCAATCGAAGGCAGCTCCGCGAAGAGTGCCGACGAATGACCGCACCATCAGAGGCTCATTACCCGAGATGACTCCCAAGTGCGATTTGAAATAAATCAAATGCTGAGTTGGTGATCCCATCCCATTAAACGGTGTGAAGTTGATTAGACTAAACTTTGCCGGATATGGGATCGATTCCCACTCTCTTGGGTAAGGACAGGGAATGCCCGTCTTTTTAGTCTCTTGAGCAGAAATCAATGTATTGATTTTGCTTTCGAGGTTCTTAATTTTCAGGCTTTCACCTGTGTCTTCGCTAGCATTATCGTTACCACCCCCTGGATTAATGGGAGGGTTATTGACGTTGCGAGCTTCATTTGTATCCTCATCTTCCAAGTTGTTCTGGTTTTGACGACTTGGTTCCCCTTGTTGGTTCCTTAATGCTTGGATCTGTTGGTCATGCATCTCTCTCATGTTCTGCATGGCCATCTGCATCTCGAACCGAAAGGTTTCCTGTTGTTTGGCAATGGCATCTTCAAGCATCTTGGCCACTTGCTCCGTGTTTATCATAAACGCCTCGCGGGGTTATCCTTCGCTGGACACTGTGTTATCAGACGCCACTGCTGAGCCAGCATCTGATTCTTCATCTCCCGAAGGTACTCTCGTTCGGATTCTACCATACGTCACGCGAATGATAGCCTCGGATTGTAGACGAGTTACACGTCGGGATATTTCTGGAACCGCCTCGGGGTTATCCTGAGCCGATGTTCCTGTGCTGGTCATATTTGCGGTGACCCTTGAACGCTCACCGTCTTCGACCATCTTCCTTCTTCGCTGGAAGCGCCTATGCTTTGGTTTTGGCGTTCCATTGCTGAGTCTTTCGAACACAGATACTCTTTCGGGGACTGTCTTAACACAGTTGCATTCCGACAGTACTGCCCGAATGAGCTTCGAACAAGGACATTATGTTTCGAGCTTTCGAGGGCTCCTCTTTCTGGATTTATTCGTACCCCCGGCACGATAATACAGCTCGTCCGTTTGAGTGGCGGAGCAACCTATCGTGTGTTGGCACGATCTCTCAGGTATAACGTTGTCGTCATCAGATGACAACGTTTCCTTCTGAGGAATAATTGTCTTCTTCGGACCTTCCAGAGTCACACGCCTCGAAACACGCCTTTGTGGACGTGAATCTTCAGCGGGCTCTTGCACTTCTATGCGCAAAGTTGTGCGCTCGGGTGCCATAATTTGTTCCAAGTGTTGAGGGTTGCGGCGACCCCCAGCATGCTGCATTGGTTGGGACTTCTTCATTGGCCCCAAGCGTTCTTGGACTGGAGCTTTACCTCGTTCTTTCGGAAGTGGGCCGAGGCGCTCCAAAACTGATTTTTTCTTCTGGGATGGTCCTGCGGGATCTCTCAGGGTAGTTGCGGCAATCACCGGCTGTTTGAGTTGACTTGCCGGAGTTCGAATTTTCGGAGGCTGCAGGTTTTGCTCCTTAGCCTGAACCGCTTCAGACTTTGGCCTCCAAACCTTGCGAGTTGGTGGCGGCTTTTTGACCACCTCTTTTTGCAGCTTCCGACGGGCTTCTTCAGCTTTGGCCCGTGCTTGCGCCGATAAGGCGCGGCGTTTGCGGATGCGCTCCTCCAGTGTTGAGCGATACCGTTTGACACGGACCCACTCCATTGTCGATGGTTTGGAGGAACCACCCTTCACTTGCTGTTAAGGCTGTTTGCCTCGTTTGTTCTTCAGATCCGCATGATAGCGGACCCCGTCAACGGACTCCATGGCCTTGGCGAATTGCTTCGCGAGGCGTTGACGCTGCCTCTGGCGGGCTCTCTTGGAGAGAGTCACCACGCCTTCAATGGCGGATTTGACCTTCTTTGAGGTCGGTAGGGCCTCACTCAACGCAGCTTCGGCGTCGATTGGGGTGAGGTCGTCGTTGGTGGCTTCAACTTCATCACACCAACGGACTTTTCTCCTGGAGGAGAACTTCTGGAACTTCTTGGACTTGGGGGAGGAGGTAGATCCGGACGAGGACACGTACTCCTCGTATTTCTGCTGGTCGAATTCATACTCGACCTCCTCCACGACCGGGATCGAGATCCGCGGCTGCGACACTCCGATCTCGGCAGCGAGATTGGTGGCTCCCACTGTGGTCGCCAGATTGTTCGCGGGAAAAGTTGGGTCTTTCTTCATTATCGATTCCATTGCACTCAGTTAACAACTTTATGCGTTATAAAGAGATCCGGTCTTTTTATAAGATCCGGCTTACAATGAAAATCAAAATAAAACAAAGAAATCAAAATTACAACTTCTCTCTTTTATCGAACAAATCACAAGATCCTGTTATCTGGTCTCTTGCTTTGTGGGTTGTTTGCCTGTGCCGGGGTTGATTACCGTGGACCACCGCGCAATCTCGATCCGAACAGATCTACGTGGTGTGACGGGTATTATCCCACCAAGGAGATAATAGCCGTGAGGGATCGTTTCACCAAGGAAACGCTCGCTCAAATCTCAGGATCTAAGAACCAAGCTTAGATCCGGAGTGGAATGACGTAGATCTGGAAGTCCAAGCCTTCAAGCCTTCACAATCCGAGTTGAGGTCGTAATCCGGCAGAGTTTCGGCTCTTCAGAAGTTTCAGAAAAAAGTCCTCCCAAATGAACAAACACCTGGCCTATTTATAGGCACTCAGAACTGTGCATATGCACAGTTCTGAGCCTAGCCACCCCTAGGTGGTTCGGCCTTGGCCGAGCCACCCAGGGATGGCTCGGCTTGGGCCGAGCCACCCCAGGTTCGCTCGGTTTTGGCCGAGTTCCCGGGTGTTGGTTCGTTTCGTCGTTTTCCGGTGTTTCCGGTTCTTCGTCGTTCGGATTTGATTCGGTTTCTGGAATCGACTCATTGACTTGATTCCAAATATGACAGTTAATCCGTTTCTGGGTTCGAGTCCGGGATTGATCTTGATTTGATCGTTATATCACCGAGTTCGCTCTTGTTTAGATGACTCGGTGATTCCCCGAAACGTTGGTTTGATTCCACGTGCGAACATATTCCGTTGCTTGCGTGCCTCGTCGCCTCGTCGCTCGACCGTCCGTTGATTTGTCGAATCATCGTGCCGAGCTAAGCTAAGGGACCTATAGGCAATTTTACACGCCTACACTATATATAGGGTTAAGGGGTTAAGCTCCAAGACAGATTTGGGGTGGAGAGATGCAATTTTGGAAGAGAGATTATCTTTTCACTTTGAGGCCATTAGGAGTGTCTTTAGCTGCAGATTTTTTGGTGATGATCGTGAAGTTGGTGAAGGGTTGAAAATCCTTCTAGTTGATTGAGGGCCTTTTTAGGTCATTTGAGTGAACTACGTGAGGCTTGATTCCTTAGGCAAGAGGATATGTAGGCAGTCATTTTGATACAGCTAGTTTAATGAGTTGATACCGACATTTTGGAGTTTATTCGCATTCTCGTTCGGGTTCTCAACTTGTTGTGGATTGAGTCCGTTGTTGTTGATTGTTTTCACTTCATACTGGACACAACAAGTAAGATGTTTGGTTGGTATTGGTGTCGGCCCAGTTTTGGCAAAACTTCGTCAAAGTAGATAATTGTAAAACGGCGAAAACGGAGTTGAAGTTCAGGAATTTTGACGAAGGAAACAATTTGGAGGTTTCCCGGTCGACCGTGACCAAGGGTACGGTCAACCGAAAATATGCACACTACTGGGTAGTTTCCGGATCTCTGGTCGGTTGACCACGAGGCTAGGTCCGTTCGATCGTGGATCCTATAATGGATTTTTTGGTTTCTGTCATTCTGTCCGGTCATCCATGATGGTTTCGGCGGTCGACTGCTAGTCGGGTTTGGGCCTGATTTTGGTTTCTTGTTCTTATTGGGTTTGTGTTTTGATATATATTGAAACTTGTTTTTTAGGGTTTAGTAAAGTTGAAAAGGGGTTATTTGGTGCACAGAAAAGAGAGTATCTTGAGCAATTTGTTTGGGGTTTGTGTGAGAGATTTGAGAGCTTTGTTTGAGAGATTTTGATTAATTTTGTAATCTCTATTTGTACTCTCTTCTCCATTAGTGAATACTCATCCCCTTCTTGCTCCGTGAACGTAGGGAACTTGCCGAACTACATAAAATTTGTTGTTTGTGTTAGTGCTATTAATTTTGTGTTTGCGTGACCTTCTCTCTCGGCGACTTCGTGTTTCCTCAGACCCCCAACAAGAGGCTTCAGAGCGCAACATAAGATTCACAAATTTCTTAGTGCAATGTATGCTTATCGTTGTCAAATCTCAATGCAACCATGATTATAAGAAATAATATTATGATTGACCTCATTGAAAAAATATTCCTTTTTCTTATTCTTTAAATATTTTATGGTATGCAAAGTAACTCGACAAAATTAATTATGAAATAATTTCTAGTATCTTTCACGAAATAACATAGGGCAGAATGTGTTGGATTTAATCTAATAAATCTATTTGTGGGCACATATGATTAATCAATGTGTATTGCTATCTTTCAGGATAACCCACTGAAGTGATCAATTAAGTTGGGTTAATGGGTATTTAATTATAATCATGGGGTTATATGTGCAGATACCAGGTTGTAATTGTGATTTATTGAGGGGCTAAATTACAAAAGTACAACATCTATAAATAAGGGGTTATGGTCCCTAACCTAGGGTTATAACTTTCTCTAATTTCTCTTCACCCCCATCTTGAGAGAGATATTCGGTCATAGAGAAAACCCTAAGGTTAGAAGATCCAAAACACAAATCAAGATCCATCAATGGATTCAGGTATAAGCTTCCGCTCTTTATGTTTCTTTTAATCTCTTTGAATTAATCATGGCTATATGGTTTCAAGATCTCAAGTTTTAGATCTAACAAGTGGTATCAGAGCCACCTTGATTAATTCTTAGGGATTTAAGTTTTATTGGGTTTTTGATCTTAAATCTCTGGTTAAAGATTCGTTTTTGTTCTTCGGATGAACAGTAAATTTGTTGTTCGGATGAACAGTAACGACATTTTTCGGATAAACAGTAAATGTTTTTGTTCGGATGAACAGTAACTTTTTGGAATTTTTTGGATTTTTCTTTGATTTTTTCTTCAATTTTTTCCGATTCTGGATCGGTTTTGAAAATAAAAAAAAATCAAAGTTTTTTGTGTTTGTCGGCGGCGGTTTCAGTTTGAAACCCTAAGGGTTCGTGGCGAAAATTAAGGAGGTGGTTACCTCAAACGAACTTCGCGTTCGTTCAATTTTAACCGAGCTTCGCGCTCAACGAACCTCGCGTTCGTTCTAAGGTGAACCTCGCGTTCAACTCAGGTGAGCGTCAAGCTTAATTTTAACGAACCTCGCGTTCGTTCTAAGGTGAACCTTGCGTTCAACTCAGGTGAGCGTCAAGCTCAATTTTAACGAACCTCGCGTTCGTTCTAAGACGAACCTCGCGTTCGTGCTTCAGACGAACCTCGCGTTCGTGCTTCAGCCGAACCTCGCGTTCGAACTTCAGCCGAACCTCGCGTTCGAACTTCAGCCGAACCTCGCGTTCGAACTTCAGCCGAACCTCGCGTTCGAAATTCAGCCGAACCTCGCGTTCGAACTTTAGCCGAACCTCGCGTTCGAACTTCAGTCGAACATCGCGTTCAGTGAACCTCGTGTTCAAATTTTAAACGAACCTCGCGTTCGTTCTTAAAAAATGAACCTCGCGTTTGTTCAGTACTCATATTTTAACGAACCTCGCGTTCGTTCCTAAGTTGAACCATGCGTTCATTTTCAGACGAACCTCGCGTTCGTGCTTAAGTGAGTCTCGTACTCAAATACAGTCGAACCTCGCGTTCGAATTCAAGCGAACTTCGTGTTCACTATGGTTAAGCCTCAGTTTATTCATGGGTCCACTATGGTATACTTAATTTATTAAGTTATGGGCCCTAATTAAGCTGTGAGACCCCAATTAAGTTTTTAGAAATTCAGTTGATTTAAATTCTTAATTTAAATCTATTTTGGTAGCTAATCAATTATTTGATTCAAATATAATGACACTAAGATATTAAGGTTGTCTCTCACTCCAATTGTTTAATCGAAGCAAGAAGTTGCCAAAGTAACCTCTCTTGTGGAGATTGTTCATGAGGAATGTGAGATGTTTGTGTGTATGCTTTCGTGTAAATATTTAATCGGCCCAAAGGAAGGTTAATATTTATTTAGACTGTATACACATCTGCGATGATAAGCGTGTGACAATTATAAGGTTTACATGTGAATAATGAATCGATCCAAAGATAGTTTCATTATTTGACATGAGTTATTGTCAATGTTTGATCATTGCAACAAGGTATCACTTACAAGTTAATATTACTGTCCAAAGACTTGATATTAATGTTGTGCCCGATATCTTGGATGGGGATTTGTCATTATTTGAATTTTATTGATTACTAAATATGGTTATTGATGTGAGCATCTTTTGTTTTATTTCAGCTAATGTATCTGCTGCAACAATTTCTGCTAACATCAACTCAATTCCCATGCTAAATGGGTCAAACTTCAAGGTTTGGAAAGAGAACATATTAATTGTTCTTGGCTGCATGGATCTTGACTATGCATTAAGAACTGAACAACCCCAACCTCTCAATGCGGATAGCACTCCTGATGCAAAGAAGGAGCATGAGAAGTGGGAGCGTTCAAATCGCATGAGTCTTATGATCATTAAGCGCGGCGTTTCGGAAGCCTTCAGAGGCATAGAATCCGAAGGGATTACTAAGGCTAAAGATTTCCTTGCCGAAATTGAAAAACGTTTTGCGAAAAATGATAAGGTAGAAACAAGCACGCTTTTAGCTCGCTTGATTTCGATGAAGTATAAGGGCAAAGGAAACATCAGGGAGTACATTATGGAAATGTCTCATATTGCTTCAAAACTTAAGGCACTTAAACTCGATCTCTGTGATGAGTTATTAGTGCATCTGGTTCTGTTGTCTCTTCCTGCACAGTTTAATCAATTTAAGGTCAGTTATAACTGTCAAAAGGAGAAATGGACTCTAAATGAGCTCATTTCATACTGTGTGCAAGAAGAAGACAGGTTGAAGCAAGATAAGACAGAAAGTGCTCATTTGGCCTATGCCTCTAAGGATAAGGGCAAGAAAAGAAAGAATGATAAGGAAGCTGCTAAGGGTCCAGTTGAGAAGAAACAACATAAGGATAATCAGGGTTATTTCTTCTGTAAGAAACCTGGACATATGAAGATGGACTGTACAAAATATCACGCTTGGCGTGATAATAAGGGTACGTTCCTTACTTTGGTCTGTTCTGAAGTTAATTTAGCTTCAGTACCTAGAAACACTTGGTGGTTAGACTCTGGTGCTACTACTCACATAAGTGTTTCTATGCAGGGTTGCCTGACCTACCGAAAGCCAAGTGATGTTGAAAGACACATCTTTGTGGGCGACGGTCAATCGGTAGATGTGGAAGCAATTGGGCATTTTAGGTTGCTATTAGGAACTGGTTCTTATTTGGATTTAAAAGATACTTTTGTAGTACCGTCTTTTAGACGGAATTTGATTTCAGTTTCTGTATTGGACAAATCAGGTTATTCTTGTTCATTTGGAAATAATCAATTCAGTTTATCTTTTAATTCAAATGTTGTGGGAACCAGTTATTTAAGTACTTATGACAACCTATATTTGCTTGATACAATTGCTTCCTATAATGAAACTTTGCATGCGGAATCGCGTGGTACTAAGCGTAAATTAAATAAGGAAAATTCGGCGTCATTATGGCATAAGCGCTTGGGTCATATCTCAAAAGGTAGAGTTGAGCGTCTTGTGTCTGATGGCATTTTGGATTCTCTTGATTTTTTGGACTTCGACATATGTGTTGAATGTATCAAGGGAAAACAGACCAAAGTGAAGAGATTAGGTGCTAACAGATCTTCGGATGTCTTAGAATTGATACATACGGATATTTGTGGGCCATTTCCTAAGGAATCCTGGAATGGTCAACAATATTTTATATCATTCATAGACGATTACTCACGTTATGGGTACCTATATCTCATTCATGAAAAATCTGAGTCTCTAGACATGTTCAAAACCTATAAAGCTGAAGTTGAGAATCAACTCAACCGAAGAATTAAAACCGTTAGATCTGATCGTGGTGGTGAGTACTACGGCAGATATGATGGTTCAGGTGAACAACGTCCAGGACCATTTGCTAGATACCTAGAGGAATGCGGTATCGTCCCACAGTACACCATGCCAGGTTCACCTAGCATGAATGGTGTAGCTGAAAGACAAAACAGGACTCTTAAGGATATGGTAAGAAGTATGATTGCTCATTCTTCTTTACCAGAGTCACTCTGGGGAGAAGCACTTAAGACAGCAGCTTACATTCTGAATAGAGTACCAAGTAAAGCAGTTGCTAAAACACCTTATTGTTTTCGTCAAAAGTTGGTTTTGCTGTTGAATTCATTATATCTTC